>KK365131.1:297814-315977 GCA_000385875.2 Anncaliia algerae PRA339
ATGCAAGTATAATAAGAAAGTTATCTATAAGCAAATACACACTGAAGAAAATCAAAGACAAATTGTTTTACTTAATGAAATTAGACTTTGACAAAATGAATAAGCCTGGTGGTCCTTCTACTATTGTACAAATAGACGAAACTATGATGAACTACAAATACAAGAGTCATCGCGGTAGATCGCCTCTTAATAAGACAGATGCACTTTGCATTGTAGAGTTCACTGACAAAATTACCAAAGCTTATGCAACAACATCTTTGATAAAAAAGCAGCACTATTATACCTATTATTAAAAAAATGGTCTATCCTGGAAGTATAATATACACAGATGAGCATAAATCGTATGGTTCATTGACTTTGGAAGGGTTTGTTCATCGTACTGTTTGCCACAAACACAACTTCGTTGATAAATTAACTCAAGTTCATACTCAAGCCATTGATTGTTTTAATAATGAACTAGAATATGAAATTAAAAGACGAAAAGGTGTGAAAAACAACTTGAGGGAAAATTTTTTAAATGAATATATTTGGTTTTTTAATCACCGAAATGATACTTTTAACTCACTACTTCGTTTAATAAAAGTTAATTAATTTACTTTTTTTTTAGTTTTATTTATTCAAATTAATTTGGCAGTAAAATGACCTTGAACCTAAATTTCCCTTCAAAATTAATATTGTAGTATTTTACAATAACTTTGATAAAAAAATATAATCCTATTTTCTTAAATAATTATGTTTTACTCAAAGGATTGTATCTTCTTAAACTATGATGGAAAGGTTAAACCCCATCACTAATTCCCACGAAATATGTAACATTCAAATTGAAAAATTAGTTCCCAAATGCGACAAGCTTCAACATACACATTACACAGAACTATGGCTATTCAATTAAAAACACAAAGGCCATTTTTCTTGTAAAGTCAAAAAGAGCAAACAAGGATCCTATCTTCGATAGATATAAGCTATATTGTATCATTTGATTCATTTAAAGGAGCTCTTGATTTAGAAAGTTTTTAAATGTTATAAAAATCAATTATTCTGCTAGTTTAATGACAAAAGCTCTATCCTTTAGCTAAGATTAATTGCAAAATGTATCGTAAAACAGAAGATAAAAATGCTTAACCAAAGCATCGGTTATATATAAATTTATGTACATATATTGCTTTAAGCCATATCTATTGAAGAATTTTTTAAAAGGTTAAGGCGAAGTATAAATCTGATTGATCAAAACAAATAACTTCTGAGCAAGTTAAAGATATATTTGATTTTATTAATTCAGAAACCAAAGAAGAGATTGGTTACGGGCTTCCTCATTCTTGGATATAATATTTATATAAAGATTTTGCTATTAAATTTAATTTCTATATACTTTTAAAATCATTCTTTAGACCAAAAAAGCACTTAATAAAAAATGTATTAATCATTAATAAGTATTAAATGTTAAAACAGTAATTAAGACATGCTTCCTGATATGTAGTTATTTAAATTTTTGAAAAGGTGAAATGTTTATGTTCTGGACATTAAACAACAACAATTCTCTGCATTATTTTGCAATTTTTATTAGTTCAAGGTTTTTATGTCCTATTAAGGTTCTAGATTATGTAGTTTAATTCTGAGTCAAATTATGTAGTAAACTCACAGACTGCTGGTTCAATAGGATAGAATTTTTAAAAAAATTGGTAAAATGTCTACCTTTAATAGAAGGATTGTTATTATTGAATATAATCAATAAAAATACTGGATCATTTTAATTATACTGTAATCAATATTGCAATTATTGGACCATTTGTGCCATTGGATTCTTTTGTTATTTAAATTTAAGGAAATATAATTATTGTGATCAAATTTAACGAAAGTGAAGATTATAGCATGCATATTATTGCATTATACTTTAATGTGCTTATAATTAGTTTCCGTTTTATATGAGAAAAAATCATAGATTTTAAATAATATAATTGTCGGATCAAAATATAAAAAACAGCAAATCTATAAAATTATAAGGAAAGGTACAATCCACTTGTGATAATTACTTAAGTTTTACTGATATAAAAAATTATATTTAAATATTTTTATGAATAATATTATTTAAATATCACTAATTATTTACTTAATTCATATTCAATTGAATAATTTACAATTGAAGAAAAGGAATTTTTAAAATCTCCAGTCCAACATTTTTCTTCATAATTAAGTTTAACTTCAGAATATAAATTATCCTTGTTATCAACAATATTCATTAATAATACCTTTAATCCAATTAATTCACATCCACCTAAAACAATTTCACTTACTTTATAATTAAGACCTTCCTTTTCTCCTAAAAATAATCCTACTTCTTCCTCTGTATTATTACTTGTATTTAAAAGAGTCATCTTCTTTTCTTTAGGAATGTTTACTTTGGCACTAAGCTGCCTTTTACATCCATGGCAGCTGTAAAGTAGGTTAAATATTCCTACCTCTTTACGTACTGAACTATCGGCTGTAAGTATAATTGGCTTTTCTGATTGCTCTCTACAGGCTACACATTGTACTTTTATCTCAAATGTTTGCTCTACTGAAATATGTTTTACATTTTCAAATTCTCCTTTAAAGATTACCTTATATTTCATATGGGTTAATTTATTGAATATTTATAATTATTTATTATTGGTTAACAGATTAATTATGTAAATTAAAAAAATTTAATTAAAATATGATTTTATGTATAATTTATTTTCATTGCACAAAGAATAATAAAAAGCCTTTTTTTAACGGTGTTTAATTATTTAATAAAATATATTTTTAATCAGAAATATTTTAAAAAAATAAACAAACAAGAATTTTTAACCAAAACTGAAAAGTTTCTTAATAAGCTTATAATAATAATTAATAATATTATTTATAAATTAAAAAATTTACCAATAATTAGATATTTTATTAAATCCACAAGCATTCCTTGCACTTATTGCTATTCTCTTTAAAAAGTTATATGAAACATTATAACCTATATTACCTATTTTATGTTTCATAATGTAAATAAAATTATCTGTTAATGCATTTAAATAACTAATTTCTATTGAAGAGCACTCATTGGTTTTGTTATTTTTATACTTTGATTTTAGCTTGTAGAAGTTTAAGTTACCAAATGATTCAATTAATTCACTCATAAATGATGTTGCTTCTTTATCATCTATTTTATTTTTGTGAGTTGATTTCATTAATAAGTTTAAATTATAATTCATTCCTTTGCATAAGTTGAATGCATTGAATAAATGAAGCAATTTTATAAAGAAGCAATAAAAAACATCATAGATGTTCTCATTTATTTTTTGATTATCCTTATAGAAAAATATTTTATACATTCTCATTTCACATTGTACAAATATTTTATAAACGTTGTAGTTCAATGAAAGTGTTTTGTTTACTAAAATACTGTGCTTCATGTCATTCATTCTGAAGAAGCATTTTACTGAAAAATCATTAGAAAATAATTTTAAGCCTGCCCAAGTAACGAAATCATTAGTTAATAAATTGATATTATCAAGTAAATTATTATTATATGTATTAATAAATTCATGTTTAATATCAAAATTACATTGTAGCTTTTCTAAATTAATTTCAATTCCATGCTCATTCATTTTAGAGGCAAATGATAAAAGACTACAAATCTCTTTTTTCTCATTGCTCATCACTAAAAAGTCATCAACATACCTTAGAATAATACCTTGTCTAATGAAAGAATTAAAATATTTAATATCTAAATACCCCATATAAGCAGAACACATAAGAGTAGAAAATACACTTCCTTGTGGTATTCCCTTTAATGATTTAAATACTTTATTTTTATATATTATTTTGTTATTGATTATATTATTTTTAATGCATTTAATAACATAATCCTTTTCTTTGTTATAGAAAAAAAAATCCTCAAATATTAAACTATTCTTTTTTAATTTTTTTCTTTTTAATATTTCATTCAATGTTAATCTTTTATTATAACATCTTTTGATTGGCTGATAATTAATTAATCCTTTTTTGTTTTCTAAAATATTATATCCTTGAATAAACAAATTATCCTCTTCTTTAAATACTTCATCTATAAACTTTATTAGTTTATCATGTGGTAAATTATCATAACATCTTTTTAAATCAAATTTAAGAAAATATTTTTTATCACTCTTTCTCATATATTCTGCTATCTTGTTGCTAAAATCAAAGTGACTGAGTGTTGAATTGTTTAATTTACTCCTAAATTTTTCAAGTAAATATACTTCTATAAATTTAAACTTCTTAGATATCTTGTTGTTTGTTATGACCCTAAATCCTTGTTTTTTAGGAATAACCTTAAGTTTAGAAGTATATGGCGAGGAGATCTTACCCCCATATTTACATTCTTTATAATCTAAGAGAAAGCTATTTATTGATATTTCTTTATAATGTTCCCATTCTGTCCTTGTAAAATAAAATATTTCATGCTTGGAAAAAGATGTTTTTGATGCATAAAAGAAGGTAAAAACAACGGGAAAGTAAATTTTTTTAAATATAAATAAAAGAATATTCTCAAAAATATGTCTTTTTTCCTTATAAGAAAACCTAATAACAATGGGATCATTAAAGGAAAAATGATTGAGTAATTCATTTTTATCCATAAAATCGTTTTGTTTTTTATTAAAGAAAAGATGAATTTTTGATTTTAATATCCTAAAAGTAAAATAAGAGAGATTTTTTTTAAATATTTTTTTGGAAATTAGGAATAAAAAATCCACAATTTTGGAACAGGGTATTCTCATTTTCATAGCATTGAATTCCTTTTCTTTTAAGTTTATGCTAAATTTAGAATAAAATATTGCTTTAATGTCTAATTTATTGTAATTAGAAATGATTTTTTTCAATGCTTCTTTTAGGTTAGCATTTATCTCAATTATTTTATCTTCGTCATTGATTTTATCTTCAATAAAAAATTGATAATAGTCTGATATTTTAAATTGCAAGAATGCGAGAATGTCTTCAAATCTTAATTTTTTAAGTTTAAAATTTCTTTTGTAAATGTAATCAGGTGATATTGCAAATTTAGGCAGTGTTTTTTTCTTTAATAATTTAAAAGGATCTCCTGCAAGCAGCACAAAGTTATCATTTATTTTTTCAATAATGTGACAGTTGGATAGTAAAAAGATGGATCTCCGATCTCCTAACAATCGAAATATACTAGTCCAGTGTTTTTTTCTAAAGAGCGATAATGTTGTGTTTAACTCAGTAGGAGAAGATCTAAGCTCTGTTTCTTCCTCACATAAATTTGTAAATCCTTTTGTTAAAATGTTATTTTCTTCTAAATTTAACAAATTTTTGATAGATTTTTGCAAAATTTCTCTAACTGATAATTTGTTCTCGCATGAATCGAAAACAGGAAATTCTTTATTTATAATAAAAATATTATCCAATTCATGCAAACTAGATTCTAGGCTTAAGGCTTGCTTTATTGGCACAAATCCTAGTTCATATACTATTGGTTTTAATGAAAGTATGTCGTTTGATCTTTTGTTCATAAAATTAAAGCAATTTAAAAAAATAAGTAATTGTAATTATCAAAATTAAATTTAATAATTAAATTGCATATTTAAATATAAAAACAAAAATTGATTTTAACTTTCCATTCTTATTATTAATAAAAATGAATGAATAAATTATGTTTTTAATACGAGACAATATTTTAATGTTGTAAAAATATTTCAAAAAAAAAGTATTTCACAACATAGAAAAATTAATAGTGTTCAAAAAAAAACGAATAGATATTAAAAGGTGTTAATTTTTCACCTTAATTATGCCCTTGTTTTCTTTTATGCAACAGATAAGCTTTTAATAAACAATTAATTAAAAATAAATTTAATATTCTCCAACAAAAAATACTTAAATAATGATTTTAATAATCAAAAATTT
This sequence comes from Anncaliia algerae PRA339, assembly GCA_000385875.2. NCBI lineage: Eukaryota > Fungi > Microsporidia > Tubulinosematidae > Anncaliia > Anncaliia algerae. Next base: position 303,728 of record KK365131.1, read on the forward strand.
TACTTTATAAAGAAAAATGTTAAATGTTACATTTTGATTTCTTTTTGCTGCAGAATTATCTAATTTATATTTAATACTTTAAATGAATATCCATAGTTTTACAATTCGAATATTCTCATTGTTTATATTGTTTCTACTTTATTTCCTTAGAATCTGTTAACTAAATAAATATTCCTCTAGAATTAACTATTAATAAATACAGAACTGTTTATTCGAAGAAACTTTTTAATGTGTTTAAATCATTTGAATATAATTTTACTGATATGTTCTACCCATATTTAATCTCTTTTTAACAAATATACTTTATTCTAATCCAAGTATTGCAAAAGAAGCATATTTCATTTAAACAACAGCAAAAAATTCATGATTAGATATTCATATTACTGGGAATTAGATATAAACCACATCAAAATTCTTTTGTTACTTACTATTGCTGCGTTTTGGGCAGCTGAACATTTAAACAATATTCTTTATTTTTTTATAACCTGTTTTTAAATTTAATTACTTCATAAAAAATCTCCCTGTTTAAAATAATTTCTTTTATTTATACTTCTATTAAATTCAAAGACCTTTTCACTTTGAAATATATCAAAGTTTTGAATTAGACAATTTAAATAAATAAAAATCATTATGTAGCAACTATTCTTCTATTATTTGTTGTTTGTTTAAAATAATATGTTCTTTTGCATCAGAAAAACCATTAATAAAAAGAACGATTCATTTATTTAAACAAATATTTTCACCTTTTTTGTAATTTTTTCTTTTAAAATCATTAGAACCATGAAAATATTTTTACATTTAGTTAATTATATCAGTGATTTGAAGAGAAATGTAAATTATAGTGTTAAAATCTATTAAAATATGATATTTTTTTAATTAACAACCATATGTTTGATATTAATAATAATAATTTTACATTACAATTATCCATCTATTGTTTCGATAGAAGTATAGTATTCTTTTATTAATAAAATAACACAGTAATATTTAAAAAATATTTCAAATAAATTTAGTTCAAAGAACAATTATTTACTAACAACCTCTCTTTCATATAATATCTCATTAAATAGCTTTATTTTTTTAATATTTTCCCATTCAATTATCAAATCATCCTTCTGTATGAATTCAGCAGAAAATAAAGCTTCTCTAACTCCATAAAGAACATCACAGTCTTCAAAAGAATTGTAAAAGTAAATTCTAATGGTCAAGTATTTCTTTATTTTTTCTATAAGCATTTTATTAATGATATAATTCAGATGATAATCTTCTACTATTTCATTATCTTTATATATTTCCATTTTTGTTACTTCATTGCTCAAAACTGAATCATCATATGGTAATGATTCGTTCATTATTTCTAATAATACAGCAAATATAGTATTTGTTCTTAGTAATAATTTAATTGTATTTTTATCTTTTTTCTCTTTTAAAATTTTCATCCTAGGATGAAATTTTCCAATCTTCATATAAATTAAAAAAATAATATATTTTTTTATAAATTAAATATTCTACTCATAATTTAGAATGAAATTGAATGTGTTAAGCAGTTGAAATTAATTGTAATCAAACATTGAGCAACTAATGAAGCCGTTTGAAACTAAGAAGAATTCCTTTTGCTATATTTACAGTATAAATATGAATTTAAGTTGAATATGGCTGAAAACATATGCCTTAAACATTCTTATATTGGTTCTTTAATAAAATTCCAAAAGTGACATCTTGATTTTAAAGCCTAACAAATGTGACTTCTAAAACTTTTCATCATTATAATACTATACCTAAGAAAACCCATTCAAAAATGCAATTCAAGTTACAAGTATTCACATTATTCAAAAAAATCATCACCTTATAAAAATGAATTTCTTAAAAATTATCATATTTTAAGTAAAATGTTAGAAAAAGTAATTTATTTTAGTCCTAAAAATATTTCTTAAGAAACCATTTGATTTTATAGATGTGCCAGGGTTCATATCTTAGTAACTGTCTGAACACTTCAATTCCTTTTAATGATTGACAATTATTTTATTAAATGTTCTTTTAGTCTAAAGAATGATTTATAAAATATATAAGGAAGGAACAATAAATTAAAAGTAACGGTAAAATTTCTCAACAAAATGTTTCATTTAAATTATAACCAAGGAAGAGGAATCCTTGAATAATATAGAAGCATAAATCAAACAAGAAACCGACCAATTTAATTCTTGAACCTGGCAAAATAACTTCCAAAATAAAATTATTTGCTCAGTTTGTTTACCCTTACATGACGAAATCGATTTGTAAAAAAATAAAGATTATAATTTTAAATTTCTTTTAATAATAGTTTTTGCAAAAAGAATTTACACAAAAACTGGAACAGCAAAGTCTACTGTACATAATATATTGCTAAATATAAAGATACTATACAATTTGGGAGATCGAAGTATTCAGTTGGAAAATTTTCACATAAATCTGATGAGAAATGTATTTTAATGAAGAAAGTGGAAGAATAGCCTAAAATATTGGCTTTTATACATGAAAAATCTCAAAAATGAAAAAGAAACTAAATGTTTCGCCGCAATCTATACGCATGTGCTTTATTATACCGATTTTAATAATGGTTAGTAAAGATAGTATCTATTTTAATATCAAAAAACATACAATCAAAATTGTCAATTGGGAACAATGGATTAATTGGATGATTAAAAAATGAGGCATGATTATATTTAGTGATGAGACGAAGTTTTTTATTTTTTAATTCAGATAAGGATAGTATATGGAGAACACAAGGTGAGGAAAAAAAAGTAAAAAGTTTTGTATAAACAGTTAAAACCGAGGCAAAGGTTTAATGGTTTGGGGCGTATATCTAGTAAAAGTGTTAAGGATCTAATTTCTATTGAAGAAAACCTAGACATTTTTTTATAAACATATTTTTGCGACACATCTCTATTTATATGCAGAAAAATTGGGGTTAGTTAACAAGTTTGTTCTTCAGCAAGACAATGATCCTAAATAAACAGCGAAGAGAACATCAATTTTCCATCAAACATAATAACTATTATTAATTAGCTTTTAAAATCTCCAGGCCTTAATTCTATTGAACATTTATGGGATAATGTAAAATGAATATTGGAAAGGCTCCAATCCAAGAATATTAACGAATTACGGAATTAAATTTGAGAAGTATGGAGTACCATACCAGATGAAGTCTGCAAGAAGCTTATAAATTCTATGCCGAATCGGGTTGAATCAGTTTTAAGAACTTGTAACTTCATACAATTTTTTGTTAAAGGGTTCGTTCTTTTGGCATTTGCTTTTCTATAAAATTTAATTGTTTTTAGAAGATATTTCATCCCCAAATAAAAGAGTTCTTCTAATTTTAAACGAATAATAGGATAAATTTTAAGGAAATTTTTTTCAAAACAAAAGCCCATTTTATTTTTAAATATAATTATTCTTCAAAGTGAACAGGTATTTTGAAATAACGTTTATGTTTTGGAAGAATCCTCGGATGATTTTAATCAATTTTTAAAATTACATGCCACGTTACTCAATTAGTATATTAAATAAAAATGCAACTATAGTTTTGGAGTTATTGTATCAGAATTTTTATTCTTTAATTTAATTTTTCCAAAACCTGAAAAGATTACATTCATTTTTATAATATTCCTTTTCTGCAGGAGAGAATAAGTATTCATAGATATCATGTATATTTAAATATGGGCTTGTTTTTAACTTTAGTCCTATATTGTTTCATATTTTACGAATTTCCTTCGGGATTTGATATTATTCATACATGTAAGGTTTGAATTAGGTCTTCTTTTTGATTCTTAATTCTTCTAGAATTAATAAGTTGAAATTCATAGAATAAAATTAATTTTTTACATTAAAACGAGTGTTCTTAAAAGATTCTCAGAATATATAAAATATTTTTGCTATATTTTATTATAAATGTTAAAAAATATGTTAAAATTTAGATTGTTAGTAAATTTGAAATGATTCTTTAATCAACACTTAGGTGCTTATATTTTTCAACTAAGACATTCAACTCAGTTTCATTAGCTTCTACCATTTTATATCCTGTACTTTCATTCATATAGCACAATTCAATGTCAAATTCTTTATCCTTAATAGGATCATGACATCTGTACATAATTCTCACTACATTTTCAGCTAAATCAATCACTTCCATATCATCATAATTATTTTTTTCTAATTCAGTTCTTGCTCTTACAGATCCCTTACCGATGGCACAGGCTTTATAAAAATGAGTCTTGGATGTACAGTCGGTTAATAGGATATGATAATTTCCATCATTCATCATCCCTGTAATAAAATTACATCCTACAGGTCTTGTATTAAAATATCTAGTAAAAATAGACACATATTCAGAAATGAAACCTTTAACTGCTTTGGCAGAAATTTCTTCATTAAGTTTTACAAAATTTATTATTTGTCTTTTTATTCCAGCACTAATGAACTGTCCATCGGTTAGTAATCCAGAAAAACAAGTGTAAATTTTGTTACTTAAATGAACTAATCTTTTATTTTCTTTGTTTTTTATCAAACATGATTCCTTAGGTTTTTCAATGGCTATGACTAGTCCTTTTTTACTTTTAATTGCAATTATTGTGCTTCCATTATCGGCACACTTAGTAGCATATTCAATCTGAGAAATGCTTCCTGTTTGATTGTAGATAGGTCCAAAATCTAGAAGAGAAGACATATGGGTTGGCATTATAAATATTTATTACCTAATATTTTTATTTATTTTTAATATATTAGAATTTAAATTGAATTATTTTTTATATGATTTAGTAAATTTATGTTTATTTCTAACATTAATTTAATTGGTTATTATCCAAGATTTAAATTCTAATTTTTTGAGAGAAATTAAAAAAATAATCTGTAATTAAATTTAATTAAATAGAATTTAAAAACGGGAAGCAAAGATTAAATAATCATGAATTTTACAAGTGGATTTAAAAGCATAAATTTTACTTTAAAATTAGTCATAGAAATTAATTTTAAGCTGCAAAAGCAAATAATAAATCTTAATCTTAAAGAATATTATAATATATGAAAATACCGAGGATATAAAATACCATCAATTCAACTAAAACCAAAAAATTTATTTACTTTTTGTCAATAAAAGACAATAAAGGAAAAAAAAAAGATTGTGTGATTCACACCACCTCTAAAAAGTGATCGTATAATTTTTCAAAAAAATATTAAAAAAGAATAATACATAAAACAATGCTTTAATTAGTGCAAAAAAGTGCTCAAATTGAGAAAAAAAAGAAATAAAAACATATTTAATTTAAAACTATCCAATTATTTACACATCCATCCAAAACAAATCTTTTGATGAGGGATACAATAAAAGATACTATTTTATAAATTATTGCTGCGTGTTAGGCAGCTGAGCACTTAAAAGGTATTTTTTATTGCTAACTTTTTATTCTGATTGTTTCTGCTAAATTTCCTTGTGTTGCATAATTCACCTAAAGTTGTATTTTTAAAAATATTTTAAGCCCTTTTTATTTTGAATAAATCAAAATATAGAATCCGGCAATTTAAATTAAGTAAAGGTCAATATGTATTAATTATATTTATTATAATATTCTGGCAAGCAAAATTTTATATATTTTATGTTCAATAATTATATAATTACCAATATATAAATTCTACAATTCTAATATATATTTTCTTAATTCACTTCATCTAATTAATATTTTTTGTTTTATGTTTATAACACATATTTTAAAATATAACCCTAAAGACACTTTTTAATGTTAAACGGATGGGCATTTATATATAAAAAGTTAATGATTTAGAGATACAACCAGATTTAGAATAATTTGAGTTTTTTATACATATTTCGAACTTATATTTCATATCTTGTTAAAAAAATAATGATGAAACATTATTAAAATCTATCGATTATGTTGATCTACTTACTTTATCATCTTCATAAACGAATCATTTCTTGTGTTAGATAAACTTAACAATAAACAAAAAAGAATTTGTAATAACTGCCTTTCTTCTACTTGATATTGTGGGCTATTTAAAATCAAATCTCAAAGAATTTTAATATATGTGCTACAGCAATTTAACACCAGAACCTAAAATATATCAACCTTTATTGAATAATCCAATACAATCAAAGGCTATATTGTTTCATTTCAAATTACCCTTTTAGAATAGTTACACAAAAAATTGCCTCATTAAAAAAATATTGTTCATGGTTTGAAAAATCTGTATCAATTATTTTAGATATTAAAAATAAATTCAAGACGCCTTGTTGATATAATTTTTCCTACAATTTTCATAAATACTTTAATCATCTTGAATTTACCAATATATTTTGCAATGTACGTTTGTAAAGTCGTTTTTGTTTCAACAAAAAGTTTTATCGACGACAAACACGTTCCAACAGATTTTAATGGATTTCATATTTAGCCCCTAAATCCTTATTATGATCTACAATTTTGTACACAAGATATGTATTAATTAGGCTTTAGGGTCTAAAGTAATCAATCTACTTTTAAATTAGTGTGTTTTTTAATGGGTAAAAATTTTTCTTGAAAGAGTTCTTGTCCTACGATCTGAAATCAAGGAAACTGCATTTTTTTCATATGTTCTTTTAATTAGACTAATCCCATAGTATTCGACTTTTAATCGATGGATTGAATAAGATTTAGGGAGGTAAATCCAAAACGCATTCTTGTTTTACCGGATAATTTTGTGCTTTTCTACCAAAGCTAAAATTAAGAAAATTATCTAAAACAAATATAAGATGAAACGAGGCTAAAAATTATCTGCTTTTGTATATTTTATAAGACGTTAAAGAGAAAAAATATATTTTTTTAATAGACAAGGAGAATATCTTTAATTTTTATCTGCCACAAATTTAATAAAAAAGAAATGTTCGCCCAACCTTTTATTTTAAATTAGTTCAATTAAATGTAACGAAGTTTAGAAATATGGAGATGCAGTATGACATGTCTCAAACAAAACAATTCTATGTTGAACTCATTTTTCGAAGAAAATATATATGTCAGAAAGAAAAGGGTAATAGAAATATATTAGTGTGATTGCCTGTTAGAAAACTATACTTATTTTAGTAAATGTTCTAGACCAAAGGAACATTTAAAAAATATAATAATATACATTGTTTAAAAATTATATCTAAGGATAATGAATCCTTAAATAGCATATAAAACTATATATAATAGTAATTTTCTATTAGAGTTCTGAAGAAGACACATTCAGAAAATTGTAAAGGATTTAGAGTTTCAGGAATAACAATTTATTGAGAAAGATTTCTCCTTTATACATTATCTCTCTTAAAATGCAACTGTAAATATAAAATATTAAAATGCATATTGATGAGCATATTTTTTTACTAAAAATATAAACAAAGAAAGAATAAAAAAAGAGCAATGGGTTTTTGGTCAATTAATTTTGTAACAAAGAAAGAAACGGTGATTTCTCTGATATTAAAGCTTACTAAAAAGTCTGTTATTCTGAAAGATGGTTGGTATTCTTATTTTACTACTATGGTGTTTTACCCATTTCAGATGCAGTAAGTGCAAGGACTTGGTCCTATTTCTGTCAGACTCATCTATGCAATAAAATTTTTTTATATTTACTTTAAATATTAAAACCCATAAAATATTTTTTTACAACATATTAGAAATTTCTTCTGCCTTCAAGTTGGGCGGAATAGTAGTTTTTTTATTGTCAGGACCCTACGGGTAGAACCTATCTAAGAGGAGCCTGACGTATGCTGACTTGAAAGTGTTAGAAGAATTAATATGAGAAGAAGTGATTCCATTCAAAGAGGCGTTGTATGTGTTTGTTTGCTTGCTTTTTTAGTTCTATAATTCAACCGTCGGGAGAATTTCCAGATATATTTAATAATATAATTATGTTATTTTATGAAAGTTAACAACATAAAACTACTTATTCTTATGATTTTGAACGTTTAATCTTAAACCAATGTAAAATTTTGCTGATACAATCTTAACTAAACATACTCAAAAAATTTAAAATTTATGGATGCCTGCGAAATAAGGAAAATGAAAAGGAACCTAGGACAAAAACATATCTTTAGATGATCATAGTATCCATTTGATAATTACCTATTTAAAAGTATAATTTACCACATCAGAATTTTTAAATATAATTAGATATTTATTTTTTCTAGTTTAATTTTATATTTCTAATGGGATTTTAAAAATATTGAAAGAAATAGAAATATTAATTTATTGAGCTGGTAAATTTAAAAGACCACTATTTATATCCTCGATAACCTGTTTAGGAAGCTTTCCTTCAATTTTACATCCAACAGACGTGCAAGTGCCAAGAATCTCCTTTACTGTTCCCGCAAATGAATTAGAATTTGAAAGAGGCTTTTTAATCCTAGCAATCTGTAAAACATCTTCCATACTAATAGATCCATTGTGCAAGACATTCTTAACTTTCTTCCTATCTCTAACTGGTTCTCTCAATGCTTTAAGAATTAATGCACCTGTACCTGGAATAAGTTCAATTGTTGCTTTCCTGTCTTTAACAATTAACATGACATGAAGTTTTATTCCTTTAAATTCAGCAGTTGCCTTTTTAATCTCTTCACCAATCTGTTTACCATTTAAACCCAAAGGACCTGCCTTTTGAGCAAGTGTAGGACCTGGCATTTCTCCTCCAATTACTTTTAAAGTGAGTATTTTAAAACCATCATCTTTTAATTGTTGTACTTTTGCTTTATCCATTTGAGGGTAAATTTTTTATTTTGTAAAAATTAATTAAAAAATTTTAAATATTTAAATATTCATTTCTATGTTCAATTAATTACTTAATTTTTTATTAAATAAAGTTAAAATAACTTTTAAATTTAATAATTACTTTAATCCATCTTTAATGCAGAAAAATACTTCAGATCAAAAATCCAGCAAAAAAAATAAGTCAAAGGAAGAATTTTACAATGAAACACTTGAAAATATTGCAACAATTAAATTAACTAAAAGATTAGCTCTGGTAGATATTGATTGGAGAGAAACAGATGCTAAAAATATTATGATGGCAATAGCATCTGTTTTAGATAATCCTAATGAATTTAAAGAGATAAATATTTATAAAACAAAATTTGGAAAGGAAAAATCAGCAGATATTAATAAATTAGATTCTAAAGAAATGAACCAATCATATTTTGCAGTTTTAATCTTTGAGACGTTAGATTGTGCTTTGGATTGCTTTAACAAATGCGAAACTCTTGGTTTGGAAGATATTAATACTTCTATGACATTTAAAGTCATTCCTGATCATAAAGAATTTTTAGATGAACCAAATGATACTTGTAAAATAGAGGAAATAGAAATTTGTAAAAAAGAAACAAAATTTGATATAAATTTAACAACCAAAAAAATAAAAGAAAAAAAAGGTATAAATGGAGCAACTGAGGATGTTAAGGATGAGAGATTTAAAGAAATATACTCAAATGAAGATTTTCTTGTTGATGAAGATCATACTTCTTATAAAAAGAAGAAGAAAATAAATAAATAAATAATTATTTTATATTTTTTACCCTTTATGACTGAAGATTTCATATCCTCGGATAAACTTTTAACCAGTGAAGAAGATCATAGCTTGACCTATGATGATGAACTATCCAATAATGAATATTTAATTAAAAGAGTGGATGATATTTTTACTAAAAATAAACCAATGAAACCTACTGAAGAAAAGCAAAATGAATTTGCACAAGTTGAAAATTTTAGTATAAATCCAGAAGTTAATGATTTACATATTGAAGATATAACTGAGCCATTTGAAAAGGAGAAAACTTTTAAGAAGATAAAATCTGAGAACTCAGATAAATTTCCTAAAAATAAAATAATAAAAATATTAAATGAATTAAATTTAAATCAATTTAAAAATATTGAATTATTTTCAAAAAATACTGAATTGATATTAAAGATGTTATTAGAGGATGCAATTGAAAGATGCATTAAGAAAGGAAGAAAAACCTTGTTTATAGAAGATCTAAAGGAAAGTATAAAAGAATTAAATTTATTCTTCTTATATGATTTAATAGAGGAAGAGAATTAGCATACCAATTTATTTATTAATAAATCTTTAATTTGGTGTTTCTCCAATGTCTTTTTTTCATGTTATATTTCTGAGTAAATCCTGTCATTTTTCTCTTCCACATTGGGATGTTTCTGTTTTTGAGGTGTGCTCTTACCAATCTTTTTTTAATAATAGTTGTTTTTCTGGATCCCTAATTATTTTTTAACTTACCATTTTATGGGGTAAAATTTTTTATTAATTAAATATTTATTTTTTAAATAATTAATGATTTATTTAATTTGTTTTTAGTAAATCCTTAAGATGGATGAACTGAAAACTCTTTTTGACAAAAGGAGAAAATTATTAGAACAGAAGAAAGGTGTATTATTAGAAATAAGTTTAAAAAATTGTCTAGATAACTTAAATAGCTATTTAAAGCAAAAAGATTATAAAAAGATAATAGAAACATATAAAATAATTAAAGATAAGAATTACATAGAAGAAGAGAAAAAAATTATGAATTTTATTTTAAATGAAGTATCATATTTATTAGCACATGATAAATTAAATCAATTAAAATTAATTACTGATGAAATTGATAATAGTTTGGCTGCATTAATTAATGATAAAATTGTAGAATATTTTAAAAATAAAATCAATAAAAATTCAAAGAATTTATTGGCCAATGATACTTATGAAATGTATCAGTTAGTAATCATCTTAGATAATGCAAATAAATTTAATTTGCAAGAGGAACTAAGTAACATCTTAGGAGATAGAATAAATATTTTTATAAAGAATGGTAGTAACCTTATTAAAGAAGGTGGTACTGATTTATTATCCATTGATAAATGGATTGAAGAATGTTATTTATTTTTAGAAGTGAAATTAGAAGTAAAAAAAGATGAGCTATTAAATTTATTATCTGATTTAGAAATACTTTATCTTAAGAATTGTATTAATTTTATTTTTATTAAGGATAAGGTTCATGGTTCAAAGGATTTGTTGTTTTTAGTTAAAAGAATATTAAAAAGACAAAGTGTTGTTAATTTATGCATTAAGGATAAAATTAAACAAATAGTTTTAGAATGTAAGATACTTAATGGAGAAGAATTGGAATATTTTTATAAAATCATAGAAAACTAAATTTGGTATTTTCAGAACTGATTTCACACTTTTTAAAATTTGATTCATACAATTTAAAATTAAAATTTAAACTTTAGAAATAATTTAATTGTATAAATTTTTATTATTATCACATATTACCTGATATTTTATAAATAATTTCATCCTCATTTCTTAAATCTTAATACTTCAAATTATAAATTAACTTTAACCCCTTTTGCAAATAAATTGATAAAAGAATACATCTGATTTGCATAGATTACTTTTTCATGATGTATTGACAATAAAAGAAGCCACATTTCATATAAATATTAACTAAAACCCGAAAAAACATTTCAAAATCTAGAAGAATAACAGAATCATCCATCAATTTTAAAAAGAGAAACTACCGAAAAAAACAAGATTTCATGTGGAATATTAGTCTGAATTAAAAAATTAATGGAAATAATTTGTTTATAACTTTAAATAAATACAATTTTGACTATTCTTTAAAAGGAATTTCATTGCCAATTTCTTCAATTTGTGACGCAAAAAGGCTTCTAAAAATTGCTTTGAAACAGGCAGCAATTGTTTAATGTAGAGTATATTCTAAAGAAAGCATTTAAAAAGACAGATATAGATATAAGGTCCACACGGTTTTTCCGGCTAAAAAAGATAAATGCATTTTGTTGATATGTCCATGGTTTCGTATCATTTAAGAAGAAATCAAGAAAGATTAAAAGTTAAACAAAAATCTAATTACATAGAACCGGTCATTAGAGATAGAGATAAATCAGTGTGGTGGCATTGCTAATGGAAATATTTTTTTGAATTTATTCAAGAAATATTAGAAATTATTAGAAAGGATGAGACACTATACAATTTGTAGATAATTATGAACTACTTTAGAATACACACCACTTCACAAATTTAAAAAGCCTTTTGATTTAGAAGTTTTAAAAAAGATAAATACTTTCTAGAATTTTTCCCTTTGCATTGATTTTTGCTTAATTCAATGGAAGGTGCATTTTTAAAAGTATAGATGTGTTTAATAAACCAATGTGCATCATCTATTTCTGAAAACCTAAGAATAAAT
>KK365131.1:343558-360760 GCA_000385875.2 Anncaliia algerae PRA339
AATAAAAAATTTATTTTTTATTTTTATTAAAATGTAATTAAAAAATGTATTATTTTAAAATACATGAATGAATCAGAAACCACCATTCTAAGTGAAATATCCTATAAGGCATTGAATTATCCAGAGAAAATATCTAACAATGATTTTATTAATGGTTATAACATTGTATTCTGCTACTGTTCCAAACCTACTAATGTATATGAAATTAGAGGATACCCAATATACAAGTTAATAGTAGACACTGTTAATACATTTACAGTTAACTTAAGAACATATACTTCTTTGGAAGATTTTAACCTGCAGTTTAAAAAGATACAAAAGAGCGTTGAACTTTATGAAGGAATCTTTTCTTATTTAAGCAGATATTTTATAAAAACAAATGTTTTAAAGAAAAATGAAAAAAATATTGTAGAAATTAATCAAATATTTCATAACTTTTACTATAAAAATCATTTTATTAATTGTAAAGACATATTTTTCAGACTATTTTTCTTTGAGCTTGAAGTTTATAGAAGCAGAAAGGAAGGAACAATACATTTAAAAGAAGCCTTTTTATTTTTTAAAAATATACTTTGTATAAACGGAGATGAAAGTTTGATGGATAAATTTCAAGTAAATTATTTGGAATCTGTTAAAGGTAAAATTAACTTCAATGAGAGTATCAAAAAAGTATGCATGAATGTTTATGAAGAGTTAGTGAATATTTCTGCTGTTTTTGATAATCAAATGTATAAAAAATTGTCAAATAAGATTGTAAGTTATTTATCCAATAGAAATGAAGAGATGGTTGAAGCAATTATCAAAAGAATTGAATCTAAGAAGGAATTTTCATTTATTTATAAATTATTAGAATTATTAGGAGAGGATTCTATTAAAATATTCAATCATAACTTTGAAAACTACTTAAAAAATAAAGTAATTAATTTTGAATTTAAAGAAATGTTTGACTTTTTTGTATTTATAATTAGCCAATTAGAAACACAAATCAAAATAAACCATGAAAGCAAGAAAATATTAAAAGTATACTTTAAAAATTTTATTTGTAGATGTTATTTAGAAGAGAATCATGAAAAAATTAAATATTTTGAGGAGGAAATATACAAACAAATTTATCAACTGATTTATGCAAACAGTAAAAAGGATAAACACATTGTTTCCTTTATTAAATTAATTCAAAATGATAAAAATATAACTAACAAAGCAATAGAATATTTACAAAAATTCCTTCTATTCAATGCAGAACCATTGAAACATTCTAAGTATTTATGTGAACTTTTCTCCAACATTATGCCCAATGATGAATTTCTACGTTCTGTACAGTGTATAAACGACATTAAAAAATCAGATACATTTAATTTTCAGAATCTTCAACCTAAGTTGCTTTCTAAAGGATTTTGGCAACTTAAAAATCAGAATATTATTCTTCATAAAAATATTTTGCTGATTTATGATGAATTTGTTAAATTTGTAAACAAAGAATACAAAAGAGCTGCATTTACTCTAATTCCCAGAATATCCCCAATATCAATTAATTTCTATGGAAATACACTCAACTTGAACACAGACATGGCTTCTCTGTTATTTTTTATAGAGGAATTAGAGAGTATAAATTCACAAGATTTGTTTTTATTAACAAAAGATCCGTTCCTTAATGAAAATTTAACAATACTTAAAAATAATTCTCTTATCATTGAAAACAATGATTTATTTTCTATTAATAAAGTTTCTTTACAAACTGAACCAATTAATTTATTTATTGCTCATGAGGATGTATTTTATGTTGAAGAGATTTCATACATCAAAATAAATAAGGTTCCATTTATAGAATCATTAATTATGAGAGTATTAAAGAATAAAAAGAGCATTTCTAGGAATGAGTTAATATTTTTTCTTCATATGAATAAAGTAACTAAAGATGAATCTGAAGAAGTGTTGAATAATCTTATTAGGAAAATGTATTGTAAAGAGAATGATGGTATTATTTATTACATACCTTAATAAAATTAACATGATTTATAATTTAATATTTAATCCATAAACTCAATCATTGCAATATTTTTTATTAAAGAACACAAGAAAATATCATTAAATTACAGAATTATTTTTAAAGTAAACGTTGTATTTTTAAAGAATATTAGTTTAAATAATTTATAATTATAATTCTTTAAAAGAGAATGAATGTAAATATAGAATGAATGTAAATATAGAATGAATGTAAATATAGAATGATTGTAAATATATATTGTTATAGAAGTATAAAATACTACTTTTTGTAAGTTTATTAAAATTTTTTTTAATTTTAAGTTTTGATCCTCATGCTTTGAATAAATATTTTAAATTATATTTATTCAAATAGTTGTGATAAATTTGTCATATGCATAGTGAACTAAAATTTTATATCAAATTTTAACAAGTATCAATAGAATAAATACTTTAATATTTTGATGATATAAAATATTTTTATAAAAAATAAATAATTAAACATTCAATAAAATCTCATACTTCTAAATTATCAATCTTAATAAAATATTAAAAAATATAAGCATTAAAAAAGAATAAAATTATTAAAGAATAAACTGTACAAATGATTTATTCATTTATTACATATAAAAATATAAATTTAAATTTATTTATATTTAAAGGAATAGGAGTAGATTAAAGGTATAAAGAATTTTTATATGTTTATCAGAAAATATCAAAATTAGTCTTATTATCCAAAAAATTATAAATATTTATTTCTAAAATTAAAAAATAGTTTTATCCAATAGGATTTATAAGTTTTAAAATTTGATTGCAATAGGTCAAGAGTACATTAAAAATCAATGCTGAGTCTAACTAAATGCTCTTTTACTGATAATAATATTTTATATTGAATTCAAATATTAATTATAATATTTTTTATATTCACATTAAAATGAACAAGATTAAGGAAGAACAAATTGATATTCAAGCATATTTTCTTAGATATAAGAAATTTGCAGAAGTATTTATAAAATTTAAGAGTTTTGATATTTTTCTACAAATATTATGTGAACTAAGTAAATATTATATTTTTGTAATATACAAACATAGATATCTATTGATGAATGCTTTATAATTTCTTAAAATCCTACATAAATGTAAGGAAAATATTTAGGGTAAGGATGTTAGGTTTTTAGCTGATTTTGCATCCAAGTTTAAAATAATATGATTGGTTAGTTATTAAAATAGTAATATTAAAAATATTAAAGCCTTAATCTAAATAATATATATTCTTATCAAATGATAATGTAAACACTTTAGTTTTAAGAATATTCTATTATTTTATTAAAATATATTAATAAAGATTTAACATCCTATTTCTGATTTAATTGGATATTTTATTTATCATTTTTCTTTAAAAAATGCAATAAATTGTTTTTACAGAATTTCTCTTCATTATGAATGCAATTTATTTCTACTATTGTAGTTACTGGACAATGATCAGAACCAAAAACATTATTAAGTATCTCAGAATACAAGGTATTCATATAAACAGGTACCAGTATTAAATCAATCCTTGTTCCTAAATTCTTACTACGTAGATTTAATAAAGTATTCCAACAAGTATATTTATTAAGAACATTAGGATTGATTCTTCTGAATGAATCATAAAGAATATTCTTAGAAAGAAGGTTAAATAACCATTTACGTTGGTACACAGAAAAGAAGTATTCTGTCAGATCCTCTTCATTAAAGAATGAATAAGGTAATTCAGTCTTAAGAAAATTCTCTTTTTTAATTGGTTTGATTGATTTATTATTTATCTTATTGATTCTTTCTACTTCTTTAATATACTGGTAATGATCTTTAAAATCATATGTAGCATTGAAATCTCCTAAGACTATAGCATCATCATAATTATAAATTAATGCTTCTATTTTCTCATAAAACATTTTTACTTCTTTTTTTTTGATTTCTAAATCTTTTTTATAATTTCCTTCATCAAAATAAGGAAAGTAAACATTTAATACCTTAAATGTTTGATGATCTGTTAAAATGTACCTTCCTTCATTATCAGTTTCTACTTTTTTAGCATAAATTGTTTTTCTGACAAATGTACATACTCCACAGTAACCTTGTTTTCCTTTGTTAATGGAAAAGAACGAATTATAGTCCTTTAGCGATAAATATTCTGTTATTAAATTTGTTTTGGTTTCTTGTAGGCATATGATATCTGAAGAAAGTATTTCTAAAAAGAAACCATTTAATGATTTGTTATATTTTGACTTTATGTATTTTTCAAATGATCTAATTCCATTTACATTAAATGTAGTGATTTTTAAACCATTTTGCATAAAATAAATTAAATTTGTACAAAAATTTATATTTTATTTATGAAATATTTAACAAATATTATTTAACTTATTTCTATTTAATTAATCATTAAAATCTACATAAATTTAAAAGTATTTTAAAATAAACGATACGACATATTTATTAAAATAGTGGATATATTTAGAAGCATAAATTAAAAAATATAATATTTTTAAAAAAATAAAATTTTTAAATCTATTATTACCAATAAATCCGTTAGCTAATGCAAAAAATAAACTTAGGAAATACATCTTTAAATAGAATAATAGAATTCTCTAAAAAACACATGTTGGCTGTTCTTGGCAAAAGATCTATTTATATTTTGGAGTACTCCCAATCATTTAAAGTAATAAGACATTTTTTAGATGAGGACCCCAACGAAAATTTTTTATGTGGTGTGTTTTACTTAGAAGACAAAAAAGTAAAATTGGCAGTCTCTGGGGAAAGTGGAATAATTAAATTATTGGACATAACTGAATATGAAATAAAGGGCTATTTAAAAGGTCATGGTGGAATCGTTACCGATTTAAAAGTTCATCCTCAGATGTCTGGTATAATATTTAGCTCAAGTGAAGACACAACCATTAGAATGTGGGATGTACGTGAGCAAAGATGCTTAGCCATTTTTGGAGGATACATTGGTCACAGGGATTACGTGCTATCCATAGATATAAGTTTATGTGGAAAGAGGATTGTTTCAGCAGGTACTGATTGTGTTATTAAGGTTTGGAACATTCCAGAAAAGAAAGAAGCTTTGCAAATCATTTATTTTCCAACCTACTCTTCCTCTAAAATACAGAAATCTTACATTACATGTGTTAAATTCTTTGGTCTGTTAATTATCTCTAAATCATTGTCCAATAGAATATCAATTATTTGTCCAGAAACAAAAACAACAATTTATAAATCCACTATAAATTCAGATTCATTTTTTATTTCTGATTTTAGGCATAAAAATAAGTTTAAAGATAAATTTGATTTAAAAGGTAATAGAATGGCCATTGCTACTACTGAGAAGGAGGTTTTATTATTTAAGTTAAATCCTTTAGAGGAAACTTTGGATGGAAAGAAAAAGGTGTTTGAACATGACATTAAAGATGTAATCCTCACAAATGAAAATGTATTTATTTTAGAATCTGATTCATCAGTGACTCAGTTGTGAATAGAATTTAACTTTATGCACTTATAATAATTTTAATAAATTATTAAAAGGATAAACTTTAGGTGAGTAATAATAATTTAAATGATAATAAATTTAATAATTTAGTATAAAAATAGCTTATAAAAAAATCAAAAATTAATTAATTTTTAAAAATTACTTGTAATTTTTAAAACATTTTTACCTAAGATCTGATCTAGCATTAAAAAATGAAAATTTTTAATATTTTGAAAGCATTTTGAATAGGCTATTATTAAAATATACTATAATATTAAGTATAGATTTATATAACTGATTTAAGAGTGTTAACTTAAGAATATAATAAAGTAGAAGCTTATAAAACTATTTAAAATCTATTTATAAAAAGATACTATTTATAAAAGATATGATACAAAACAGAGAAAATATTGGATCAAGAATATAATTTATTCCAAATATAAATCATAATTTTTATGCAAGAATGAAAGGATTTGTGTTCCAATTTTTATAAGAAAAGAAGTTCATACAAAATATTACATATGTTTAGCTTTAAGCTTCAATAACGTATACCTAAATATACTAATGATTTTAAACCCTAAGTATTCTGATAAATAATGTATTATTGATTTTGGTTTATGTATTTGTTTTTAGTTCAGTTAAACACTTCTTTTAAATATGTTACTTCATTTAACAAGAACTAGTAAAATTTAATAATAAATTTGCTGTCTATTTTATGCTAAATTAGGAGTTCTTTAAATAATATTATAAAATAATATGTATAATTTTATGCACAATAAAGAAATTATGTTTATGAGACAACATAATTATTCCTCTGTTGATTTTAAAAGATTTCAACATTTAATTGTAAAAAAATTGCAGGGATAAATAGAATATATTTTTTTAAATTGAAGGTTAAATGAATATTCTTTCATAAGATATCATAAATTTATAAAAATACTATTCTCGCAAGATTTCAGAAAACTAAAAATGTATATTGTCAGAAGATTTAAACATAAATATTTATACTTTTTATTTGATCTTCAAATAAATCATTCTTAAAATAATATTTGTAATGTTAAATGTTTTGTTTTTTTGATGTGATCAGTCTTCTAAGATGTATTTTATTGTTTATATTCAAGAGGTTTTAGAATATAACAAGTGATTTCAGAAACTAAATTTATTATTAATTTTTTGTGTGTAAAATCAACAGGATTTAATATATATTTTTTATAATATTTAGTAGCATTCGTAAATATTTCACATCAAATGTAAGAATTTAAAATATACAGATTGAATTATTTGAATAAAAATCAATTGATTGTTTTACTCAAGAGTAAAATTTTGTTACAACAAAGCTAAAACATTTTCTTTTTTTATAAATTTTGTCTAGAACATTAAATTTTTAATAATTGTTCAATATAGCATATAAAATTAGAAATATTAAACAAAGACATTATTACAAATAAATAAGCCTTTTTACAAGAAATTACAATCCTCTTAAATTTACTAATCTGAAATATTAGTGTTATAAAATAACATAATTTATTATTTTTAATAAAACATTAATCAACGATTTAATATTTATTTAATTACTACAGTTACCCCATGGTTGAATTTCAAGGATCCAAAAGGAAAGAATCAAACATCTACACTACCTCTTTGAATAAATATTCCTCTGTTAACACCTCTTCTTCTAACACTATCAAGTCAGCATACTTTAGGCACCTTTTAGATACGTCCTATCCGTATGGTCCTGACAATTAGTAACTCATTTATATTTAATATTCTTTTTAAACAATAGAGAATTGCAATAGAAATCAATTTGAAAAAAATTCATCATAAACATCAAAGACTCCACAATAAATTTAAACTTATGCATAGACAATAAATTTATACCTTATGCATAGAATAAAGATAAATTTATCAAGTAAATATGAATGATTCTATCTAAAATACAGCAATTTAATGGATTTATACGAAGAAATTTAAAGTAATTAGGCATTATATTTTATGGATATTACTATTTAATAAGAAGCAACAGCTTTTTGATAGAAAAGAAACTTTTAAGAAAAAATATGAGATTGATGAGAATATTTTGTTTTTATCGATATTAATTTTCAAATTTTTTGAATATTTCTTAAGTTATTTTCATTTAATATAGCTAATAGCTTTAACAAATATTCATAATAGTTGTACATTATAAAATAATTATGCTATTTTTAACTATCAAAGATTTTAAAGTTATATTTTTTTATAAATTTTTATTTATTTGAAAGGTATTCTTGTTGTTAAACCTAAAGAAAATTCATATATTAAATGCATAAGGTATTAATTTATTATACAGATCTGTGTAAATATAATTTACTATCTAACAAAACCTTTTTTAATGATAAAAAATATAGCAGAAAAAAATATGTGAAATAGATCATTCTTAATTTATATCATTATAAATATAACCTTAAAAAATTTACATGAAAAAACAACACAAATTCAGATTAACAATTGAACAAAGAGAATACTTATGGGATATATTCTTTCAAAACAGGAAGCCTAATAAAAAAATGAAGCAGGATATTGCAGATTCTTTGGGCATAACCTTACAGTTTGTCCAAAATTGGTTTAGAAATTCACGTGCTACCTTTAAGACAAGATTTGAGGATAAAATGACCAACTATGATTCCTCTGTATTTCTTCCTAATTGTAATGCCTTATGTATACAACCAAATTCATATGAAATACAGAAGTATTTCTATGTTAATAAAAATGGGGATCTTCCTGTAATATATCTAAAGTATTATAGAGAACTAGGAGTATATTACTTAAGCTATTGGTAATAAATTATTAATTTATTTTTAATTATTTGCTTTATATTTATTCTCATAAATAATAAATTCTATCAATTTATATTTTGTTAAATTTTACTTTTTTTATAAAAAATGATTTATTTTATAAAAAAAATATATTAAAAGTAATTATTATTAATTTAATATGTTAAATTTTACTATTTTATAAAAAATGATTTATTTTATTTAAAAAGTAAAAAAAATATTAAAAATAATTATTAATAATTTATTATAAATCATATTTTATTTAATAAACATTTATTTAATGATTTAATGCCAAATTTCAGCTTTAGTTTTTCCTTCTATTGTTCTTTTATCAACCTTAGTACGTACTATTCCTAAAAATTCTAATGAAGTGAGACATTCTATATTTTTTAAAAACTCTAATTCAGTAATATCATTTAGCATAAGTGTTTTCAATGTATTTGGTAGCTTTTTACAGTCAATCTCTTTAATTAAATTGCATTGTAAATCAAGTACTTCTAAATTTAAATTTATTTCATTTACTTCTTCAATAAAATTATTTCCTAAGTAAAGTTCTTTTAAATTAATCAAATTATTTAAGTTTTGTATTTCTTTTATGCTATTTTCTGCTAAATCTAGTTTTTTTAAGGATGGTAAATTCATTGGTTCAATAAATTCAATATCATTTGCTATTAAATACAACTCAGTTAACTCCTTGAACTCAGGGATATTATTTCTTTTCAAAAGATTAAAACTTAAATCAAGAAATTTAAGATTAGGAAATGCTTCTAATCCATTTGTTAAGGCAATTTTATTATCATACAAATCTAATTCAATTAAATCATCATTATGAGGATGTGCTATTTCTGTTAAAAGATTTCTTCTTAATATTGCCTTTCTTTTGTTGCTTAATGATGGAAAGAATGTGAGTTTTTTGTGTATAATCATTAATTCATCTTGTTGTTTATCCATTACTTTTAATAAATTTTATTTTAAAATGTTTTTAGTAAAATAATTTAAAAAATATTTTACAAAAATAAAAGTAAATTTTAATAATAATTTAGAATCATAAATTCATTACATTACTTCTATTATTAATTAAAATTATTATTAATTAATAATAGATTATTCTCCTTTTTATACTATCATTTGCATAAAATACTATTGAATTAATAAATATAAATCAATTATTTTTAACAGTCTTTTATGCATAAAAGTATTTCTGTTTTGAAATGCATAGCTCAAATAGAATTTAAAAAATGTATTTAATTTAATAAAAAAATGGTAATTTGTAAAATACCATATTTTATTTAAATTATCAACTCAATTTCTTCTAAAAATACTCTTCTCTCCCTCAAAGATACTCTGGAATTCATATCCAAATCTTTTTAAAAGATAATTCTTTTCACTTTTATATTGGATTTGATTGTCGTTATACGCTTCATTGTACTTGGCACTAAACTCATTTTCATCTTTCTTCCATGGAGATCTTGATCCTGGCGATTTATAACTGCCTTCCAGCTTGCTTGTTTTTATATCATGAGGTGTTGTAGCTGTATTCCAAGTTGTTTCGTTGTCCCATGTTTTGTAATCTTTCCATTCGTCGTCACCTCCCATTAAAATAATTAGTATTAAAATAAATTATAAATAAAATCAACCATTAAATTAAAAATAATTATTTTAAAACATGTCAAAATATATAAGAAAAAAATAAAAAATATATATTTTACCAATACTTTTATTTATAATCAATTTATTTTTAATTATATCCAACTAACTTAATACCTACACTCTTCAATGCGCATAAAACATCAGCAGTATAGACAGTCTTTCTCTTACAATGTGCAGCATAGTTAATGGCTAATTGTACAATTTTAGTTAAATAGTTCTTAACAATGCCTGTCATCTCTTTATAAACTAAGTCACTTAATCTTTTGACTCCTCCTCTTCTTGCTAGTCTTCTCAATGCTGGTTTACTAATTCTATCAGCTGGTGCTGCTTGTTTTCTGTGTCTCTTGGCTGCAACTTTTCCTGATTTACCTGCTACTTTACCTCTTCCTACTTGTCCTGGTCCTGCCATGTAAGGGGTGTTTTTTATTTATTTATACTTTTTTTTACCGCCCTAGAAGGCGGGAACCATTGGTTTATTTTTGAAACAATGTTTATTAAATCTTAAAAATAATATTTAATAAATATGTAATATTTATTATCACACAAATAAAGGGGAATAGTATAACGTATATATTTTAATTTTTATTTTCAAAATTAAAATCCCTCCAAATTCAAAAATTGCCGCCACTTTTCCCTCCAGAAAAAAGTATTTAAATGTTAATTTTCTGCCCATATGGCAAGAACTAAACAAACAGCTAAGAAAAGTGTAGGAGGAAAAGCACCAAGAAAACAATTGGCTACTAAAGCAGCAAGGAAGACAGCACCAGCCAGTGGCTCAGAGGGAAGTCAGAAGAGACCAATGAGATTTAGACCTGGCTCTGTTGCCTTAAAAGAAATCAGGAAATATCAGAAGAGCACAGACCATCTCATGAGAAAGTTACCTTTCCAGAGATTAGTAAGAGGTATTGCTGCTGGCATTAGAAGTGAATTTAGATTTAGATCAGTTGTGATGCATTGTTTGCAAGAAGTCATTGAATCATTCATTACTACATTGTTTGAAGAGACCAATCAGTTTGCTTTACATGCTAAGAGAGTTACTGTACAAAATAAAGACCTTGCTCTTTTGGTTAAAATTAAATATGGAAATTTGGTTCCTTTACTAGAAATTATGGGATAAATAAATTGTTATAGTAAACAATTTTTTAAGTTAAATTTTACTTTACAAAGGTTTTTTATTTTTTTATAATTTATTTTTTAAAAATATTATTTAAATTATGTAACCAATAAAAGAAAAAGGATTGTTTTTCAAACAGATTGAAAATATTCAAAACTGTGGTAAAAAATAAAATTAATTAAAAAAAATTCTTAAAAATCTGAACTAATTAGAAAGATTTTAATAATAAACAAACTTATAATTTTCACTTAAAAAGTTATCATCGTTTCCTTCCCACAACTCTTTTTCTCTCTTTAATATTTCATCAATGCTTAACATACGCTTATCCTTCTTTATTTCAGTTTCTGTTTTCTCATTCTTGATTTGTTCCTCTAAAGAATTCTCTAATTTTTTATAGTGTTCTTCTATGAAATCCTGTTTAGTTGTAAACATGGGATATAAAATTAAAAAAATAATTAAAAATAATCCATGTTAAATTTAATTAAAACCTTTTACAAAACAACTCCTTTAGCTTTAACTGTAACATTAACAGATCCAAAGAACATAACAGATCTTAAATCATTTGCTCACAATCTTTACACCACAGCATGCCATCTTACAACAGCACCATTTAAAACTGGAGATAAAATTAAAACACAAGGATATGAAGGCATTGTAGAAGGGTTTAATTGGAGATACTTGAAGCTTAGAAAAAGTAACTCAGTTGTTTTTATTCCTTCTGAAAGTGTATTTAAGAATGTTGTAGAGGTGTTTTACAAATGAGTAAAAAATATTTTAAATTGTTCTTTAATTTAGTTAAAAAATAAATTATTTTATTTAAATAAATTAATTTTCAATGTTTGATAATTTTATGATTTATTTATAAAACAACCAATTAAATTATTATTTATTGATATTACAACAGATACTTAAAATGTCTAAAACAAAGAAAGAAAGAGAATTATTGATAAAAAGAAGCTATGCACAATTTGTTGAGTCTGATCATAAAGCATGTCTTGAAACAATAAAAAAAGCAATAACCATTGATCCTAATTGCTACAAATCATACTATCTTCTGTCCTTATTGTATGAAGACACAGCTGAGGAATTTTCATTCCTACTCTTAGCATGCTACCTAAGAAAGAATGACATTAATTTATGGATTAAAGCATATTCATTGGCTAAGGATAACAAACTTAAAATACAAATTTTATTACAAATTTATAAAATAACTGATTCAAAAACAAAAAGAGAAATACTTTATGAATTATTAAAGTTATACACAGTAACAAATGATTTATTAAGCATCTATAAAATACAAATTAAATTGCTTAAGTTTACAGGTGATGATTTTCATCAACTTATGAATGAATTAATTTTAAATGTGTACAAAAACAGAGGAAACTTTCAGAAAAGCATATGCATAAATTTACTTAAGGAAATATTCAATTATAAATTACTAATTAATGCTCAGAATTATTTGAATATTGTTTATTTGTTATTTAAAAGTAATTTATTCCATTTGCTTAAAAAGTTTAAAAAGTATTGTAGCATAAAATTAAAGAACACACTTTACAAAGAAATAATTTTCTTAAATAGAAAGATACTAAAGAAGGATTATTCTTACTTTGACAGTGAATACACTGACTTAATATTTTTTTACGTTGATTTCTTAGTAGCAAATGATAAACTTAATGATGCATTGAGTGTACTTAACAATTTGAGTGAGAGAAATCTAAAAATTTTATCACAAAGATTTTTCTATAAACAAACTGTTTTTAAGAATCCTCTTTTAAATAACCTTATAATTAATTGTAGATCTAGGAATGTAAGTTTTGATTATTTACTCAAATTAAGAGTATCCTGCATACTTTTTACCATGAAAGAGAGTAGTTCTATGCAAATATTTTCCTACTTGTATTCAATTGATCCTTACAATAACCATCTAAAGAAAATTATTGGTAAAGACATATGTTACAGCATAAATGATCCATATTCACTTATTAAAAAGTTTATTAGAAATAGTAAAAAAGAAAATATTAATTATTTAAATAATGCAACTGAAATAGAAGGAGAGAAATCTTTGTATTTGCTGACCAATAACAATAAATTAGAGAAAAAAGAAAATATTTTAAAAAGAAGAAGAGAGAGGAAGCTGTGGGGAATAGAATCAAATGATTGGTTGAGCTTACTTTATAATTTTATTATAGATACAAAGGATACTAAAATGATTAGGCAATTATTTACTTCAAATAATTTGTATGTATTAAGAAGAGAACAAATAATTTTCTTGGCTCTGATTTCTATCAGGATTTCAATCCAATTAAATGATTTTGATTTATTTTTAGAATCATTTAAGAAATTAAATAACAATTATCACTTAATTAATTATTTTTTATCAATAAAGGAATTCAATTTTCTTGATAGTAGATTTTACAATGCACAGAGGGCAATACAAAAATATTTAAAAACAAAGTATAAGGATGAAATATCAGTTGATACAGAGTTAAGTGAACTATCAACTATTTACCTAAGTACTTTCTTACCTCATTATTTGTTTAAAGAAACACTTGAGTATCTTTTATCAATCTATGATAAAAATGTTTTAATGATTCCTATTTATATTACAATGTCAATGAGTAGGAAGATAGAAAACAAAAGAGAACTCATTAATAAAGCATTTTCTACAGTGACTGATGATTACAACAGAGGAAGAATAGCACAGTTTGTAGGTTTAAATGGTAAGGCAGAAGAGTGTTATAAGAAAGTAGAAAGTAAGTTTAGCTATTTTAACTTAGCATTAATTTATAAGAATAATGATAATTTATTAATGTATAAAAAATTAACTAAGAAAATAAAAGATATGAAAGTAAATGAGTAATTTTCTTTACTTCATTAAATGATTAAATTTTTGTAAAATTATTCTAATTAAACCATAAATAAAATTATTTAATTATATTAAATTATACATTAAATTTGTAATTTATCTTTGTAACAATCAAAATGATACATTTTTTTAGCATTAACAAAAGTATTTAGCATTATTTTATTAAAATAATATTTATTTTTTAATTTAAAATAATCAAATATCTTAAAAATTAATAAGTTAAATCTTTTAAAGATATTATAAACCTAGAATAAAAAATAAACTGCTATTTTAATTATAACACTAAATTAGTAATAAATTCTGATGCAAGTTAAATTCTATTATAAAAATTTAACAAAAGTTTTAAGTTGGAATGAGTGTTAAAATAAAAATAGTTTAAAGCAATACAATCATTTATACTGATGCAAATGATGCAAATTCAATGTTCAAGTGTTTGAAGTTGTAAATAGAATATATAAAGTAATTATTTTATTCATTTGCTAATTTAAATTAATAAAAATACTATGGTAAATAGAATTAATATGAAAGTTAAAAGGTATAAATAAAAGTAATTAAATATTTATTAGAATTAAATATAATATTTTTATTAAATTTTTATTTTTAAAGGTTTTGATGGTAAATGAAGAATTTATTATTTGTTAAGAAAATAAAAATTATGTAAAAATATTTATCATTAAGCAGAAGTCACAAAGTCTCACCATAACATTATAAAGTTAATGATGCTTTAAGTCATTTAGTTACAAATTTAAGGATAACCTATATTAGTTTTTATAAAGAATTATATAAGTTATATATAAAATAGTTTAACACTTCATTTATATCCTATTTCTTTTAACTCCTAAAGATGTAACACTAAGACTAAGCATAATAAACAAATAGATTTTATTAAGATTTATTTTTAATAATATTTTTATGTTCTCTACGTATCTCCTCTTTTTTTAAATAAATTTATTTAATTTTGTTATAAATTAAATATTTTCTTAAATATAATTAAATGTTTTAGACTGATAACTTATAAATAATCATCATTTTAAATTTATTAAAAATACATTATTTATACAAAAAATATTAAATATTATTAAATATTAATAAGTTAAAAGTAATAAATTATAATTTAGAATTTAGGAATAAAAATCTTCATACTTGATTCATATAATGCATTAAGCCTTATTTACTCATTTTGAGCAGGTAAGGTATTTAAGTAATATTTTAGAGTAAAGTAAATAATAATATTTTAATTTATAGAATTATGAGTTATATGTAAAATTTAACAAAAAGGTACAATATTTCTATAAATTATTTAAAATAAATTATAATTAATGATATAAACAAATATTGTTTTTATCAAATATATTTCCATCATAATTTTTAGTAAATTTATTATATTTATTTTATAAGACATATCTTAAGAATCTAAAAATCATTGAAAAAATATTACCAAATCCTTTAAAAATAAAACATAAACAATCTTTACTTAATCATAACTATATTTGTTTTAAATATTCTACATAGTTTCTTATTAAAAAGAATTATACTTGTATTTCTAAATACTTTTTAAAAAATATTTTAAGATAAAAAGTTAAATTATATTTTTTTTGTTAGTGAGCTTATTTTTAATTACAATTTAATAAATTATAAATTTTATATTCATAAAATACTTAGGAATAGTTATGATATTATTCATATGTAGAAATCATTTTTATTTGATAAATTATTATTTTATAAGAGTTTTATTAATTTAATCAATAACCTATGTTGAAATATTTTACAAAATTAATTGATGTTCTCTTAATTTACAAACGTATATATTAAATTAATAAAGAAATATTACTTATACAACTTCACTTACATCTTACCATTAAACAAATTTTTTAATTAAAATTTATTTATAATTTAATTATTTCCTTTGAAACATTACCTTTATCACAACGCTTGATTTAATAAAATTAAATAAAACTATCATTGTCCGTTCTACAACAATCACAGGTTAAAGCTAAAGTAAAAGTGTTATTAGTTTTTATAATCTTTTTTTGGATTACTTAATGATAATGCTTATATGAATTAAGAAAACAACTTAATAGTTATTTAAAAGTTACAATTTTAGAGACTTTTATTTTCTTTAGGAGAGGGTAATCTTATGCATAAACTAAAGTATTTTTTTTAATGTTAGGTTGAAAAAAAGGAAGAGATTAAATTAGAAAAAAGATTTTAATTATCTTTCTTTCATAAAAGTTCTTTAATTAAATCTAAAAAAATGATTATAAATATTCAATCTTTTAAAATATTATATTTACATAAAATTATATTTAATCAAGTGATTTAATAAATAAAATAATTTATTATATGCTTTTCCTATATTTACTAACCTTTATAAGACTTAGAATCATTAAAACAATAACAATAAATAATAAAAAATAAATAATTCTATTCTTAAAGTACACTCCCTTTCTAGGAAGCTGAAGCAGTTCCTTATTGGTTTTCTTCATATTCTCATTAACATTAGTCAAATAGAATTCTATCCTATCTATTTTAAATGTTTGTGCAGTAACTGCCATCTTTAGTTCCATCAACATTGTGGTTACCTGAAATATTGTGCTCTTGGTTTCATGCATAGAAGAAACTTGTGTTTGTGCTGGAACATCCTCTTCAAAAGATTGGAATATTTCATTATTAGACATTTTGTTTAAAAAACTCTGCTGGGTTTCTCTAAACTTATATAGCAAGCCTTGTAACTCAAAAGTAAAATACTCTTTTAAGTTTTGTTTCATTTCTTTAGAAACAGGAAACATTTCAAAGGAATGTACAGTTTTTTCTATAAGAGACAAATTTTCTGATATTTTGTTTTTTAAAGATGAAATCTCTTTCATGCGTTCTGATTTTGATAAGAAGGATGGTAGACATTGCCTCTCCTGATGCAAGTGTAAATCCTTAATTTGTACATTTACTGTGGCTATACATGATCTAAGTGATGATAATTGTATAAATTTATGAGATTGTGTGTAGGAAAAGAAATTGCTTTTATTTATAAGCATGTTTTTTCTTTGTTTTATTTTTTTATTTACTAAAGTGTTTTATATTCCTGTAAGTAATTGGTTACTTTTAAAGAATTTTTATGCTAAAAAATTAAATTATAAAGTGTTAAATAGGATTTCATATAAAATCATGTAATATTTTCTTTTTTATGCTTTTACTATTAACAATGAATTAGTTTACTGATATATCTGATATTTTTAAATAATTAAATTATAAATATTTAAAATATTCTCCTTTA
>KK365131.1:400547-415848 GCA_000385875.2 Anncaliia algerae PRA339
ATTGACTTTAATTAATGTTTAAAATATCCCAAGAGTAGAAAGGAAAAGTAAATTAATTGAAAAGGGTTGTATTTCAATATTTTTCCTAAATTCTATTTATTTAAGTGTTAATTATCTATTGTGTTTTTAAAGCCAAAAATCTTTCTTTTATTTTGTAGCACTATTTGTATCAATAAGTCTGGAATGTTTAAGAAATAAACATAGAATTATTAAACTCATTTATTTTGGTTCTGTTTCATAATCTAACATTTGACATAAATATTAAGTCACTCAAAGAATCACACGACATAATTAACTTATAACTCAATAAATACAAAGTTATCAGAATAAAAATGCTAAATTCAGCTAAATTTATAATAAATTCACTATCCGTACAATAATCATATGTGGCAAAGGCAATCTGATTGGTTATTCCATTAAGAGTTAAAATAATTAAGGAGAATATTTTTCTATTAAGTAACTTTATATTACTTACTATAACTAAGGAAGAAATACAAAGCAATGTCTTGAGCAGTGTAAATTTTTTTAACATGCTCAAATCAATCTTCTTGTATCCAATCTTAAGTAGAAATTGAGCCGAGAAAAAATAAATTAAATGTCCATGCTCCCTTAACTTAGAAGCTAAGGTAAAATATAAAAATGTTTCATTTACCTCTCCAAATATTTTTAATATAAATAAAGTTGCTAAAACATTTCGAGAATATATATTTTTTTCCTCTATATTTTCCACTTCATTTAAGAAAATATCAGATTTTAACATATTAAAAATACAAATTATAATTGTGTCTATAATAAACAAAATTGAAGTGATGTAAAAATATGGTTTAAGTCCTTCATTTTTAAATATTGACAAATACCAAGCAAAGCTATAATTGGGGACTTCTTCTACAAATATTTTATGCAGTCTATTCCTCAAAGAGTCAAAATTTCTTTCTACGGGAATGTTGATTACCTTCTCGTGTAAACATATTACAACAGAGTTTATGATATTAAAAATACATATGCAAATTAGTCCATAAAAAATGAACTTCTCTAAAATAAACTCTTCAAAACTGCAGAAAACCATTATAATAAAGGCTGATAGCAGTGTTAATAAAGAAACCATCACACTATTTGAACTATTATGAATCTTTCTTGAGGAAATAATTATTTTAGAGACGTAATTTATAATTGTTGGTATTGAAAATATCAAATATAAATACACGGTCGGTTGTTCTTCTGTATGTTCTATGTACTTAATGAACAAAAATGTGCTGCTAAGGAACAAATCACAACATACTGAGCAGGTATACCTGATAAATATAATTGTGCTATTTATGTGTTTATTTGAATTTTTCATTGTTTTTGTATCAGAATGTATTTTTGGCACAACATAAAACATGAATTCTCTTTTTTTATAGCTGAAACAACAAAAACAGACTGGCCAGATTGTAATAATTTTTATTATTTTATATGAAAATAAATAATTTAAATTATCAATAATATTTTGTATAAATATTATTACATGTTTAGATATTTTTTTATATATTCTTGTCATATATCAACATATTTACATTTCATAAGAAGATCTTACAATAGAAATAATCAGAATCCTTATTTACTTATTAAAATAGTGTTAAAAATATATATAATTACATAATAAATACGCGCTATGATTCATTATTGTAATTTTTATTTAATTCATTTACAACTTTAAAATTTTATTTATGGATTTTGTTGTGTAGGAATCCGCTTTTCAAGCATCAAAAATATCATTTAAAAATATTTTATACTTCCTGACGTAAAACCATCAGAAAACGTTGCAAAGAGAATATATAATCTCTTAAACATTTGTATATTATTATATTTTTCCTCTCTTAATATAATGTATTTTTTAACAATATTAAATTTTAAATTTTATCCTAAAACGAAAATAGCAGAAACCATGCCCATATTAATAAAAATAATGAAGAAATCTCTACATATAAAATTGTGGTGTTATCGGGACTTCATGCCTGATAGCAGGTAACTTTGCCAGTGAGGACCCAACTCTATTATATTTAGTGAATTTATTTTTAAAGAAAAGACAATTTTAATTTAAGGATCCTATATTTAAAACCTTGCGTTTAAATGCCTTTTTCCGAATTAACTAATCAGCTTCGAAGATGTTTAGTTTACCCTCGTAAGCACCGGGTGAAAAAAAAAATCAAAAGAAGAAAGATGACCACTCAAAGCAAGAGGGAACATCAATTTTGCTTTTTTGATAGGCACATCTCAAAAATATTTTTCTTTTCTTTTTTGTCAACGAAGCATGATGTTAAGGTAAAAAATTTTGAAACATATACTTTATTAATTATTAAAAGGTCAAAATTAATATTTTTATTTTATTTACTAAAATTTTAGTAAAATATATTTCTCCTCAACAAAAATTGCTTATAAAAAACTAAATGTTGAGAATATCAAAAAATAAAATGAAAAGAATTAAAAAATTAAATAATTGTAAAGAATATGCTGCCGATTCAAGGTTTTAAATGCCTTGACAATTAAAAATTGGACTAATGAAACAACAAAATTTCAAAAAAATAAAAACGCTTGAGCATCAAGCAAACTATTAATTTGTTTATTTTTTATACAAAACAAATTATAATATTTTATTTACATTTCTCAAAATAAGGTCTTTATTTTGTTTCTTATGTTAAGAATTATGTCTAAAAATGTATCTTTCTACTAATGCATGTCGTTACAATATCGTATGAATTAGTTACATTTTAATAGCAATTAATTATTACCATGTGCATTTATTGCTAATTTATTTGTCACTTTTAGAGACTATTTTTTATATTTTGAGGAGAGCATTTTAAGAGGCCGATTCTATGGATCCAAATTTTCAATAAAGGAACTATTTTTCACAAGTATTTTGTTTAAAATAAATTGGTTTATATACTTTTTCTACAGTTTAATTTTGTATCGATAGTTATTAGTTAGTTTTTAATGATTTGTGTTAATTATATTGCGTTTTACTACAATGTTTCAAGATATTTAATTAATTATTTGAATTTAAATTGTAATATTTGAAACGTTAGAAATATATTTATTAAAAAAATAAAGCTACCCTTATGTATTATACAAAGGTAATCGGTACGAAATATACTGTGACTTATAAAATCTATATACAGGACAACGAAGGGATAATATCACCTTTCCATGACATTCCTTATATGGTCAATGGACACATTCAATGTATCAATGAGATACCTAGGTTCGAAAATGCTAAGTTTGAGGTAAATAAAAAAGAGAGTTTTAATCCAATTATGCAGGATGTAAAAAATGATATCTGCAGATTTGTCCCTAACATTTTTCCTTTTAAGGGTTATCCTTGGAATTACGGAGCTATTCCTCAGACATGGGAAGATCCAAAAGTTAAAGATGAGTTCGTTAAGGAATTTGGAGACAATGATCCTTTAGATGTGATTGAGATAGGAACAAAAATCAAAAAAATCGGGGAAGTTTATGAAGCAAAGGTTTTAGGTTGTTTAGGCTTAATTGATGATGGGGAATGTGATTGGAAGATAATTGTGATCGATGTTAATGATGAAAAGGGGAAAAATATCAATGATATTGAAGATATTGAGGAAGTTTTCCCTGGATTGCTAGAAGCCTCATATACTTGGTTTAAAACCTATAAAGTACCAGCAGGAAAGGGTTTCAATAAGTTTGCCTTTGATGGTAAATTCCAAAACAGAGAATTTGCTTTGAATGTGATTCAAAAAGCGCACGAAAGTTGGAAGGAATTGATAAGTGACATAAAAATTAATGAAAAAATAAGTACCTTAAATACCAGAAACGTTAAGTCAGAACATTACACAAATGAGGAAATTCAAATAGAAGGCAGAGAAGAACAACCATTTCCTTCTCCATCAGAAACCCATGAATACTCATTTGTTAAAAAGGAATAATTAAATATTGGAGTTAAATTACCTTTTTAGAAATCTAAATCCTTATTCTTGTTTTTAAAATAAGTTTTTACAAGATAAAGAATTTAAAAACATTATTTGGACATAAAAATTTAATTTTTTATCTCTCATTAATAAATGATTTACTCTTTCATTACAAAATATTAATTTTTTGTTTTAAATATAAAATCTTATTAAAATCCAATAAATTACATATTCTATTTCAAAAATATGCTATCATAAATCATATAATATTATAGGTTTATTGCTATGTTTTGCATATTAGTATCAAAATCTTTTAAGTTGAAATCTAAAAATGCTATTTATACATTCCTAAATATAAAACGTAGCATTTTTGATTGAACACAATAGTTTTAGAATCATCAAGAACATTCTATTTTTTAAACGTTTTATTAAAGAGATAGTCTATGAAAGAAAGATGTTAAAATAAAAAAACTTTACATGGGTTTTAAGAAAAATTGAATTACAGAATAACAGATACGATTAATCCTTGCATGCTGTACAAAGGTTAAACTGAATAGATTTTTGTAGCCGGAGCATTTAGAGACGATTTACATTTTATAGGGTTACTATTGAAATTGGTTACCCTGAAACCTTATGATTTATATTAAATTTATAATTTTAGAAAATTTCCAAAAGCACAGAAATCAAAAATCTTTTATAAGAAATTGAAAAATATATTTATATTTGCTATGATTATGATTTTCTATAAAAATGCCTATTTTAAACATATTTCTTCTATAGCTATATAAAAAATAGAATAATTTAAAATAAAGCACTTGTCCAAACATTCTTTCTATTGTTTGAGAGAAATGAAATCTTGAGAAATATAAATAAAACTATATAACCTTTGCAATGGAGCAATATATCTATAGAAACCATAGTATACCATAAAGGTTATGCAATAAAATAGAATTTATTGTCTGCAAAAAAAATCTGGGATAATGAAATTTATTTACTACTATCCTAATATGTAAAATTTCTCTGGTATAGAAAGGTTAATTATTTTGACATATATAACAAATTTTAAGGCATCTAAACTGAATAGGGAGTCTATAATACTTTGAAATATAATATTTTACATATTATTATTTCTAAAAGGATTGAAGTTTGATAGATCAAGATTATGTACATTGTAATATGATCTCTATTAAAAATTTAACCACTTAGTTTAATCATGTTGAAATTTAAGTTATATATGAGAATAATATAATGAGGTAATATTTTAAATTTGCTAAATTTGTCCTTTAAGAATTATTAAATAACATATTTCTATATTTAGTTGATTAAGTAAATTTATATGAATCAAATGATTAGATAGTCATTTCTTTTTATCCTTTAGATGCCTATTGAGAAAAACATATTCTCTATTTAGTAAAATATGCCGCAATAATGCAAAATTAAACAATTTTATAGATGTATCGAATATTTCAAAAGATTATATAAAAATTGCATTATTACTTTGGAAAAAATTAAGGATAAGAACCAATTTATTTTACATTTTAAGCAAATATTCTACTCTATCATAGATAGAGGGATGACCACTCTTGAGCAAATTGTATAACACAGTTGGTGTTAAATAATCATAACTGTCTATTCCAATCTCATAAAGAGTTTTTCCCAGTTCTTCATTATAATCAAAGTTCTTAGTAAAAATATCAGAAACAATTTCAGACCTATGTGACATAAATTTATAAAGTATCATAACCCAAGGTCTCAATGAAATTTTATAAATTAAAAGTAAAAATAAAAAGGAAACTTCATTGTTCATTTTCTCATTTGCATACTTCTTTGCCATTTTTTTGTGAAAAAATACAAGAATGCCACATTCAATACACAATAATGAAAGGTAAATTGTAGCCTTTTTAAACAGACTATACTCATATGCATGGCCCAATTCATGCAAAAACACGGAATATATTTTCTTCTTATTAAGTTTGTCCATATCTCCGTAAATTTCTATTCTCATTTTATCTCCATATCCTATCAAAGCTGCATTCATGTTTGCACTTGGCTCTTTTTCTATATATACATCATTGTTTAAGTGATAGTACTTTAAAACATTTTGTATTCGTTGAGGAAATTTACTACTAGTTATCTTTTTCATACCATCTTCTACTCTATCCACAGTAAAAATATCCGGTACCAACTTAATAAAATATGCCAGATAACATGCAATTATCAGCTGGATTCCTATTTTCCTTAAGGTCAAAAGAATCAAAATAATGATAAAGGGAAATATAAAGAAATATGAAAATATGATTGCAAAAACATATTTTACAAATTCTATTTTTGTGCCATACAAATCAGAAATCCAGAGTGAAATTAATATAAACGTTGTAAATATCAGATTAACAAAATTTACCTCTGACTTTCTAAAATTGCAATATGAATCATTCAATATGTTTAGTCTTTGTTCACAAAATGAAAGTAGTTTATGTTGGATTTGCGAAATGATAAAACAAGAAACTATGCCCAAATACACAAAAATTTCCAATAAATCTTTAAATAGCCACTTTATTTTTTTAATTGATGCCTTTTTCTGCGATTTAATATATCCATGTTTGTCTTTAGATGCAAGTTTATATGTGGCAGAATCCTTTGGCAAATCTATTTTATTTTTATTAAGAAATTCCAGCTTATAACATGCACGAAATATTTCACAAACAATAAGAGATAAAGTGAATCCCAAAAAGAAATAAATTATACATACTAGACTAATTTTCATCAAAATTCTTTTTCCTTTGTTAAATCTTTTTATGATTTTCAATGATGTAACCGTTCATATAACAAAGGGCGAATAATAATTCATTTAATGACATCTGTTTAAAAGAGATCAAAATATTTGTATTTTTAAAACAAATTTGTTTCATTCAAAATATTTTATTAATTTTAGCATTTAAATGATATTAAATGTTTTTTTGCCAATAATTAGTATTTTATTTGTTATTTTAATATATGATTGTATGAATATGATATATTAATAAAGAATGATGCTTTAATATATAATAGCACGTTACTTTAATATTTTCCCTTTCAAATATTTTTAATTTCTTTAGAATTGCTAATTAAATTTCAAAAAAATATATGGAAAATTATTATGTAAAAGCAATAAAAGTAGGAAATATACACAATTATTAAATATTTTAATGCTATATTCTAATGAATTTTAACAATTTAGGCCGTTAATTTTGTAAAATAGTGGTTATTTGTGTAAAAATAGGGTAATTATATATAAGAATATAAAAACTATATAAATATACTGTTGTGAGATATTTTAATTTTTTTTTACTTTTGATCAAAATTTAGTTAAAATATTTGATTTTTTATTGATCAACTTTATGACTCATATAACAATCCATGGCTCATTTCTATTTTTTTAAATTTTAAATCATTTATTAGAACTATTAAACAATTTAGCAAACATCAGCTCCATTCAAGTTCTACAATGGTAGACATGTGGAAAATATTAATATAATGATAAAAAACTAATGACATTATAAAAATTTATTCAAATGTTTCTTCCTAAATAATGATAAAATATTATATTTTATCTAATTTTTTGCAAGAAAATACTCCTCAATCATTTCAACAAACCCATCAAAATTAATCTTTTTTTGAACAGTTTCTACCAGAAAATTCTTAAATTTTTTTGTGCCGTTACGACCATGGAATATATTTAAAAGAGGAAAAATGTGATGATGCCTAACCAAAGTGTCACTACCGTACGATTTAAAATATCCTATTAAATTTCTACAGATGTAATCAATTTCAATCGCTTTTGAAATATTATTTCTATACATTTCTATAAATTTATCAAAGATAAATGGATCTTTTATAGCTGCCCTACCTATCATAAAGCCATCTAAATTTTTCTTTAAGTTAAGCTGTTCTGGACTACTTATACCTCCATTCAAAATAAAGTTGCAATTTGGATATTCATCTTTTATTTTGTACACAAAATCATAATTTAAGCACGGTATAGTTCTATTCTGTAGTGGAGACAATCCGCTTAGCCAACATTTTCTAGCATGAACGAAAAAGGTCTTGCACATAGTCCTAGAAACTATTTCTTCTATAAAATTTTTAAAAAAAATATATGAATCATTTTCATCAACTCCTATTCTTATTTTTAAACTCATAATAAATCCAGTTTTTTCATAGACTTCATTTATTATGTCGATTACTACTTGTGGCATCAACATTAATGATGCACCAAAATTACCCTTTTTTACTTTTGAACTGGGGCAACCACAGTTCAAGTTAAAGTCTTTATAGCCAAAAATAGTATGAACTTTTGTAATTGCCGCAGCAATATTGAGCGGATTGCTTCCACCGATTTGCACAATTGTTTTATCATCAAAGAAACCAATAATTTCTTTTAATTTTTCATCTGAAGTGTGCAAAACTGTTTCAGCGACAATCATTTCAGTAAATAAGATAACTTCTTTGTTTATAGTTCTTAAGAATCTTCTAAAATGTGGTGTTGTAACATCAAGCATCGGAGCTAAGTAAAATTTAAATTCTCCCATAAAATTAAAAAAAAATTTATTAAATATTTTTAATAATCATTTATTTAAAACTATACCAAAGAATTTTGTTTTATTTCTTCTTTAGCGTGTTCTTCAATATTTTCTGTTTGAACATTATCATTAGTTGGTTGTTCTGATAAATTAATATCACTGTATATATCTACTTCTTTTTTACTTTCTATCTTTTCAGTTTCATTATTATTTTTATTAATATCATAACTATTTTCTTGTTCAAATTTATTATCCAAATCTCTCTCAAAATAGGGTCTAATCACAATTCTCTTACCGAAATAGTTTGAATCCTTAAACCTAAGCATTGCTCTATCACGTTCCTCTACAGATTTAAATTCAATAATACCATGATTACCCTGAGAGGTAATTCGGACATAAACAGGATCAAAACCAAATTTAAAGGCAAAATCAATTAAATCTCTTTTATTTACATTCCTAGGTAAATCATCTATGACTAGTTTCATTTTATTATTTGGATGATCCTCTCTTTTTCTTCTTTTATCAAACCTAATTTCCTCTTCAAAGAGGCTTCTTTTCCTTCTTCCGTGTATCTCACATTTATCACAATGACTACAAGGACTTCTTACATAATCATTGCTTCTATAGGAGTTTTCAAACCTATCAGGCGAACGATACCCTCTTTGATACCTATCTGGAGATCTATATCCTCTTTCGTATTTGTATGGAAATTTATGATCAGATTCGTACATACCGTGTGATCTGTTTCTTTCTTCATGGATGTACGATGATCCGGCATAGCTATCAAATCTTTTCCTATCCTCAAAATTTCTTTTATAGTCATTCCTATCTTCATTATTATTTCTATTTCTGTCGAAATTATCAGAAGTTATTGATTCTGAGTATCTTTTTGATTCAATTGTTTCTCTAGCTAGCAATTTTTGTCCTTTGAAATAGCGTATATCAGATAAAAACATTTCTCCATCAGAACTATTTCTAAAATGTACAAAAGCACGTGTATTTCTCAATTTTAATTTAGTAGTGAATCCAAATTTGTTAAAGAAATCAAATAATTCGTCATAATCTGTATCATTAGGCAAACCGTCAATACATAATTCCATGGGTGTTTTATTTATTAAAATAAATTATTTAAATAAACAAATCATGAAACCACAAAATTTAAAATTTTAATATCTAATAAAAATATATTACTCCATTAAAAATTCAACAGTTCTGCCGTAACTAAATAAAATATTTTGTTCATCATAAATTATTGTTAAATATTTAATATTATTTTTTTGAATAATAATACCTTTTGTTAGAGAATAATACATTTTTTATTATTTATTAGAAGCCCAAATGTGGCATAAAAGAAGACAAAGATATAAATAAAGATAAAAAATTAACACTTTTAAATTAAAAAATATTTTACAAATTAAATAAATAATTTTTTAAATAATAAAATTAATTTAAATAACAAATCATTTCTTCATTAAAATTAAATAAAATTAAATGACTGTATTTATTGAATGTAACTATTTCTTTTTTTTATTCATTTCAAAAATAGCAGATGATCTTTTTCTTTGTTTAATCATGTGGTAATAAAGAAAAGGAAAAAGTGGAATGTAAAGAATCATTATGGTGGCATAAAACCAAGCTGCATGACCTTTGTGTTTCAAATAGACCATGTTGGTTAAAAATATTTCCAGACCAATCCCTACTGGATATAAAATAATAAATGCATTATACCTCAATTTCTTTAGCAGTTTCCCTCTGAAGATGTAGAATAGATATCTTATCATGTCAGAAATATTCCATACAATCAGCATAATAGTTAAATAAATATTATTTAAATTGTGATAATAGGCCACAACCCATGAAATGTATACTCTTGAAGTCACTTGAATTATGGTAGCCAAATACGTAGATCTAGTTGCTCCAATCATGATGTTAATTATTTCAAATACAAAGAAACTTTGTGTATAGGCAACCCACCTCAAGAATTTTATGTCTCCATATACTCTGTAAAGTATTGCACAAATAAATCCAAATAGGATAACATTTACTCCAAGAAAATTAAAGAATAATTGATACTTTACTAAACTCATTAAGGGTTGAAAATGCCATTTCATTTAATTATTAAAACAAAACAAAGTAAATATATTTTATTTAAATATTGGTAAATTTAATGCAATAATTGTTTAAATATTAATTTAATAAAAAAATAACTTCAATTTAATTTAGTAGAATGTTAAATAAATAATAATTTTTTTAAAAATTTTAATTAATAAAATTATATTAAATATTTAATCAATCAAAGATATTTATTACAATTTAATAAATTTTGAATTATCTAAGAATAGCAGCAATTAAATAATAATTTTTACTTTATTAAGAAATTAAAGTTTTTCCTAAATAAATCAGAAAAAGGAAATAAAGGTTCAATTTAGGTAAAAAAATATTTAAAAATAGAATAAATTCAAGATAAATTGTCATAAAAAGTGTAAAGATCAAGATTTATAAAACATTTATTATAATATTTTTCAAGATTTATGGTTATTAAATGGGATTAAGAAATGTAAAAAATCATAAATTTCTGATGATGAAAATACGTCATTAATGTCACTTTTTTGAATAATTCTTTTTTTTCTATTATATGCTTTATCTAATGCCTTTATGGTGACCTCCTCAATAAAAGTCTGGGTTATCTTTGAGAATAATGGTGTAACTTCTCCTCCTATATTTTTGACATCTTCTTCTACTCTCATTAACTTTTTTATTCTTGCAAGAGGCAAATCATGCTTTAAAAAGAAGTTTTCATTCGATTCTATCTCTTCATTTTTATTTCCCCAAAATTGGCTGCAAATTGGTGATTCCTGATTCTTTATTTCAATATTTTTCATTTGAGCCTATAAAAAATAAATAATTTATTAAAATATTAAATATTATTTTTATTTTATATATATTTTTAAAAATCAATCAAAAATAAATATTTATTTGAAATTATATATTAATATTGAGGTTGATTGATATTTAATTGGTAATATTTAAAAGAATTTTTAACACACTTATTTATACATGATATTAACTAATAATTTAAAAATTAGATGAATTAGAAATATCTACTTAGAAACATTTAAAATTATAATTAACTTGTTTGGAATATTGATCTATTTATATTTAAAACCTTTACAATATTTTCATTTTATTTTGGTATAAATTAATATATATTTTTGTGTTGGCTAATAGCTGTCTCTAATTCTTAAATTTCTTTGTAACAAAATTAGAAAGGACGTAAGTACCATAATTTTACTAATAATTGATTAAATTTAAAGTTTGAATAAAAGAACAATAATCAATGAATTAAACACCAATCTCTTTATTTATAAATCAAAACGTAACTTAACTTGCTCGCTTCTTTCAGATGAAATAAAATCAAGGATCTTACTAGATTTTGATAAGCTTATATTGATTGCATCCCTTGCACAATTTCTTTCTACACACTTAACAATTTCATCATTTAATTCTTCGCTATGATTAGATAAGTTTATCATATGTTTTAAAATTTTATCATAAATAGTATTATCTTCAAGATTCATCAGAGCATATAACGCTTCGATTTGTATTGAGCGCTCTAAATTGTCTAAAACATAAAACAATACTTCATATGCCTCAGTAATATCATAGGAGAGTGAAACATTGGAGATAATCCAGCATATTTCCCTTCTTAATTTTGGAGCAGAAATTTTAAAAAATAAAGATTTAAGAACACCAAGTAATGAATTACTCATTAAAAACGTCATCACATCATCCGAAACAACACAAGCATTACCAATACATCTAATGAGAGGAGCTGTTAAATTCCTGGGAACATTTGTAGATTCCGTTCCTTTGAGATCACATAGCTGTGTCAACAAGGAATAAAGATATGTAATTAATTCCTTATCTATTACTTTAAAATTGCCGTCTATAATATAAGATATTCCCCAAATAACATCATGAACAACATCAGTATCATTTGATTTTAGCAGATTTGTGAATACTTTAATAATAATAGCTGCCTTCTTGTGTTCAATTACAGGATTTTTTCCTCTGCACAGGTTTGAAAGTAACCAAGTAACATTTTTTGTTAAATTTGCATTATTTCTCTTGTACAAATCAAACAATAATTCTAAAGATTTTGGAAAGTGAAGAATATTATCTCTAAAAACCTCTTTATCTCCTGCTATGTTGCTTAAGCACCAAATCGCTTGATCGGCAATATCATCATTCTCATTTAACATTTTAAATAACAATGGAATTCCGCCATTTTCTATTATTGTACTTGTTTGTTGTGTATCACCACTAGCAATATTGGTTAATACCCAAGCAGCTTCTGTTCTACAGGAATTTATGAGGGCCTTTTCCTTTGCGTCAGTGTATAAAATATTATTAAGAGATAGTAATTCTACAAAACGTGGCACTAGGTGAGTTTGGACCATTTCTTGAATTGGAGGAGCCTCCGTGCGGCACAGAATTTGACGGAATTGATACACTGAATCATAAACTACACGTAAATTTAATGATAGTATACCGTTTTTTATATTCTCATAATTTGGCAATGAAGAATGAGCAGCCACAGTATTTGTACGCAGTTTGTGTAATAATTCTAGTCTTCTGGTTCTTCTAAGTTCTTGTTGTTGTATTATTCTTGTGTTACGAGTATTGTGATACTCGTGCATATATGTTCTCTTCATAAGGATCATTAAATTATTTATTTAAACTTAAAAATATATTTTTTACCTAAGAAAATAAACTAAATTTTATATAAGCAGAAAAAAAGTGTTTAGAAATTATATTATTTTTTTTTTAATCTAAATTAATTAAATATTTAAATTAAATTGTTTTATTGCACTAAAAGTAATATTAAAATGACCGATCATCCAATATATTTCTACAAAAATAAAAAATTTAAACATGAAAATATATTAATTCTTACAGAGATATGTATTAAAAAAAAGATCTTTAAAATTAATTTATTAATTATGAGAAAATCTCAAAAATCAGATTTCCAAACTTTCTAGGTTTAAAATATTCTCTTCATTGCTAACCTTTTTCTTAATAATAAATGTATTGAAACCAGCATTATTTTCTAAATTCATAGTAGATAAATCATATCCCAAAACAACCTCACCTTCTTTGATTGTATTAGTTAGATGAGTCTTACAATGAATTGATTTATACCCATTATTAACAAATACATCACTTATTTGGTATTGATGTGAATGATTTGAATCACAATTAACTATTTCAAAAACATCAAATTCTTTAAGATCTTTGCTAGAGCATATAATCTCAAATTTATCATAGTTCTTCCAAAAATTTGCATTATTTATTTTAACAATTTTGCCTGTTGTTGGATCAAGCAAGGATAGTTCAGTTCTAACTTTTATAACTATAAGCCTCTGGTTCACACCCAAAGACTTTGCCATTTCATTAGTAATTTCAACCAAGTCATCCTTGTTTATTGGACATAGTTCAACAGAAAACGAGTTCTTAAAATATGTTAGATTACTTTTCGTATCTTTTGCAATCAATTTATTGCTCGTGTCTATTTTGCAAATGATATTACTTTTCAAGAAATTTATCAATTTAAGTGCATCATTTAAATTTGAAAGCTGAAAATCTAATCCATTTTTACATTGTTTAATGGTTCCCAAAGTGAGATTTGAATCATGAAGTAATGATTCTAAATCTGCAAATGTTTGTTTGTATTTGTTCTTTTGTCTCACTTGAACGATACTTTGCCAATACTGGTTATCTTCCATTTTGAAACAATCTCTACATTGTGTATAATTAATTTTATAAGTAATTTCTAAAGTATTTTCATTTACTACTTCACTATTTAAATAATTTTTGTTGATAAAACTAATAAACATCTTCATTCTTTTAAAGTTCTCCTTGTCAACCGACAAGTCTACCTTCACGATGTTTAGGTTACTCAACGTTGTATTTAATTTTATCAGATAAGAAATAAACTCATTTTGATTTTTATAGCTAATCCAAGCCTTTGGCGGAGACAAATATCTATCACATTTTTTGCAATACTTTACGG
Organism: Anncaliia algerae PRA339; assembly: GCA_000385875.2. Lineage (NCBI taxonomy): Eukaryota > Fungi > Microsporidia > Tubulinosematidae > Anncaliia > Anncaliia algerae. The sequence continues at coordinate 415,097 of KK365131.1, forward strand.
AACAATGTTTTTTAATCGCAAAAGTAATATCTGTTTGCATTGCCGAACAAAATTTACACATGTTAAGTATGCTTGGTGGAGTCAAAGTGCCACATTTGCAACATATAATCATGGGCATAAATACTAATTGAATTTAAAATAAAATTTTAAATAAATAATATTTTAGAAAGATTATAAAAAAAATATTTTATTTTAGGAGAAAATAAAACTCTTTATTAAAGGATAAAAAAAGTATAATTATAGAGAACCGCAACTTAGAGAAAAAGGATTATAGACTATTGAAAGAAGTAAATGGTAATAATAAAGAGAGTTTTTTGGAATAAAATAAATAAATACTAATTACAAAATTTAAAGATAGATAGTTTGAATTTCAGTACATGTGGGAGACTAAATATTCACACCTTCAAAAGTATTTTAATGAATAGAAACCTTGTATTGTTCTTGATTAATTACTTTTGAAGTAATAGCAATTCAAAAGATTCCAATTGTTTTTAAATGTTATTCATTCAAATCCTGAAATATTATTGCGATCAGTTAAAATCTATTTCTAAAGTCAAATATTGAATAATTTCGTTGAAATAATGATTAAAATATTCTATTTACTTTTCATAGCTCAAAATACCAAGCTTTGATCAGATATTTTCAAGATTCACCTTTTGTTTTAATCATAGAAAAATCTTTTTCTTTTTATTAAGCCAATTTTACTACTCTGAATATTTTAACCAAAGAATACTTTATTGAATGTGTTGGGA
>KK365131.1:416203-429957 GCA_000385875.2 Anncaliia algerae PRA339
AAGTGGAAGATTTGATTATAAATGATGCAAAGAAATTTATTGGAGAATTAATGGCAAAAAACGATCCATCTCATGATTTTGCTCACGTTGAACGTGTTTATAACAACGCATTAGAAATAGCAAATAGTGAAGTTAAAAATAAAACATGTATTAAAATTGATATGCTAGTAATTAAGCTTGCTGCATTATTCCATGATATTTGTGATTTTAAATATGAAAAAATAGAAAATTTTGATGATTTAAAATATCTTACTGAATCAAGACTCAGCGGATTTTTTAAAAAACATAACATACCTGCCAAAAAAGTTGATTCTATACTTTATATTATATCTAACATGTCATTTAGAAAAGAACTTGAAGGAGACAATATTGATTTAACACCCGAATTTATGATAGTTAGAGACTCAGATCGATTGGATGCGATAGGTGCTATAGGAATAGCTAGATGTTTTGGATTTTCATGCCAAAAAAAATTGCCATTTTATATCAAAGGCGTTAAACCACTAGTGAATATGACAACTGAAGAGTACAATAATCAAACCAAAAACAACTTATCCAATGCTTATAATCATTTTTATGAAAAACTACTTTTGCTTAAAGATAGAATGTTGACCAATACTGGTAAAATATTGGCTGAGAAAAGACATGAATTCATGAAACAATTTCTGGAAAATTTTAAATCCGAAGTTGGTCTTTGATTAAATATCCGTTGATAAAGCTTGAATTTTGCAATTTACAAAAATATTTTTAATTAAGTTTATTTATATTAATTTATCTTCCATATGAGTAAAGTTTAATCAAATGTCATTATATATTTAATTATTTTAAAAAGTATTAAACTTAAACTTAATAGAAAAAATTTTTTATATTTTTTTAGATTTTCTTCAATGAAGGGAGCTTAATCCTTTATTTTTAAATATTGAACAGTTATTCTAAGCCCTTTTTACTAGAAATATTTATTTAAGCTTTAAATAGACAAAGGTTTGAATAATCAGGGAAGTATACCTCTCTGATCAGCATTTGAGGTTAAAATTTAAACTAAAAATAAAACTTAAAGCATTTAAATCGAACAAGAAATTGATGATTAAAAAGTAAGTCATTGAAATATATATTTCCTTATGAAAAAAATTGAATAATTTATGTTTATTTTAGCAATAGAAAATTGTCAAAATTGATTAATCCATGGTTAATTAAATATTATGTTCTGCATGTAACTTTCCTTCAAATAATTTAATATAAAGAAAAAATTAAATAGCTATCTTAAGCTTGTTTTATGTAATTATTTATGCTTTAAAACATTGATTCTTTTTACATTACTTATTTTAATAAGAATAGACTAAATTTTATTTCTTAATTAATATAAATTCATTTTTTTAACCCAAAGATACATTCTTTAATATGTGTTTTAAATCTAATATTGTAGTTTTCTACTTAATTTAAAACTTTGAATATATCGAATACCTATTGCTTGAAAAAAGGAGATTTTTTAAAATTATCAATATATTTTTTTCAGAATTTAACAAAGACATAGATTTGTTATCCATTTATTTTAAATGCAATCATATAAAAACGATATCTGAGTAAGGCCATTATATACCAGAAAATGACATATATTTAATTAAAGAATCCTGATCGAGAGAAACTTTCAATGAAATATATAAAAGGTTGTCTTTTAGGGTTATAAGAATGTATTTTATTTAAACTTTATAGTTGATATATTTGTAAACAGTTATTAAGTTTACTTTGATCTCCCATTTCTATGTTAATATTGTAAGATATTATATGCTATGTTAACCTCTATTTTAGAAAATACATTCTCCTTATTTAATAAGAAATATATTTTTAGCATATACAATGGTTACAAATACTTATAAATTATATTATTTATTCTTTTCTGACTTGGATGATAATTAAACCATGATATTAAAACATTTATAATTTTGACCTTTAAATTATTTATTAAATTGTAACATTAAAATAATTTCATTTAATGATAGCTATTCATTTAAAAGAAAATATTGCTAAAAATTAATGTACATTATTTTCCCTTCTTACATTTTAATAGCTTATACTATTCTACAATTCAGGTAATAAATGATCTAATAGGAACAACTACTTAAATATACTTCTTTATGCCAGTTTCTTCTATCCCTCAAATAAAATAAATTCTTTCGAAGATATACTAACTTTTTCTCAAGAGTTTTGATGATATTTATCTTAAAATCTTCAAATAGCAAGATTATATAAAAAAATATGTATCATTCATATGTTATTCTTTCACGTTCTTCCATGTTGTGTTTTTTAGAATTCAAGAAGATTAAAATATTTGGATTATTAATGCAATCTATTGAACGCTGAGTTTTATTGATAAAAATAATGCAGCTATAGAACTTTCAAAAGTGTATAAAAGTGTCCCGAGAAGATGGGACTTTGTGGTATTTTATATAAAAATTGTAAAAGTTATACTTATCATCCTTTTTATTCATCCAGTGTTTCTCCCTCTTACTGTCCATGGGTAATTAAAATATTATTAATTAAATATTTATTTTTAAATTTCATATAATAAGTCATTAATTCATGACAAAAAGATAGGCATTATCAGTGATAGATGTATGTATTTACAATTTTCATATTTAAACTTAACTACCATTTCCTCTCTAAATATTGGCTGAAGCAATAAAATTATACTGCTTTCATTATCCATTTAATGAACTTTTTCCATTATGCAATTCAAATCTTTGTTATAGGAGCACTGTTTACTTAGATTTATTAAATATAAGTCGGTTCCAGTTTATGTTTTAATATCCTCTTGTGCAAAAACAAAGCCTATAGTTATCTCTTAAAACATAATTTTGCTTAGATAGTTTAATATAATGTATAAGTTATAGTTACAAAACCTATAATGGTCTAGTAATATGATTTTAATGTTCCATAAATAAATATGTTTTAATGCATCACATTTGTGATACTAAGCTTCAATATATGTTTTAAAAAACCTCATAATATAACTATTTATTATATTTCAAGTATTTTTTTCATTTTTAAATATATTTTTCTTTAAGAATTTCATATATCCAAGATAAAAATACTAAATCAAATATGAAAAGAGAATAATCATATATCTGAAAAAATGTAAAATGCATGGATATTGTACTTCACATAATATATATTTCTTGGCACATCCCCATAACAAATAGATCTCAAAATCACTCCATACTGCTTAATGTAAATGCTAACACACCATGTAGCTTTTCCCTTTCTATATATCCAGTAAAACTTCGATAAATATTAACCCCTTCTTCTATTATTTTTACTCCTGGTAGACATCTTCCTAAACCTTCTTTCTGAAGCATTTCTTCAAATGTCTTGTAATGATGCACTCTTAAGATTTTACATAAGATAAAGTTTTGGGGATTTTTATTTTCAACAAATTTTATGATATCTCCTTTTTTATATTCTGCGAATTTCCCATCATTAATTCTTCCTTCTACTGTTTTGATTCCTTTCTTAATAAGATTTAGATATTTCTCTTGTAAATTATGCTCTCCTATTATGCCTAAAGTTAACATTTAACTGTGGGGTAAAGAGTCTATAAAAATAAAAAAATTACAATATTCTTAGAAAATATTATAAAAAATAAAAATTATTAATCAAAAACTAGTTGAATAAATATCAAGTAAATTCAACCAAGCTATTCTCTTTGCCATTCAACAACGAGATAAAACAAGCTAATTATTGTAATTAAATAGTTATAACCTGTATATTCTTTTTGTGTTTAAAAGTCTTCTGAATTAAAATCAATTGCTTTATAGGTACTTGGTTTTATTTTCATAATTAATTCTAAAAGTCATAAAAAATCTCAGAAAAATTTTCGGATCAAGCTATTTATTTACATTCCGTGGTGAAATAATAGTATTTAGAATCTTATTTTAATAAATCAATAATTAAAAATAATAAGTAAGAATATTATTTTACTATAAAATAATTATTAATAAAAAAGAATAATTTACAAGGAAATATGATTAATTAAAAAATATGCACCAAAGAAAAATAAGTTAGGTGATTGATTTTTCTAAAGTTTATCATTTCATGTAATAATTTATTTCTGTTGTTGGAAAGAAATAAACATCTTTTAAAAATATTCTTTTGTTTGTTGGTTTAACATCTTTTCTTTAACCAACTTCAATCAGCTATCCGATGATTCTACTGCTTTGGTATTTGCTCCACAGCTGTTTTTTATAAATTCATACCTATGACACACGATGTCATGAGCAAATCTGTAATTTCTAAGATTGGAATACGACTGATGCTCGTCGGTCCATATTAACGAATTATCTACAACCCAATTAAATACTATACAAATAATTGTGTTTTCTTTTTTACCATTTATATTGGTTGCATAAGCACTAAGAATTCGCTCATTCATTTCGTTAATGCAAAGGGAAAGGATTTTGTTTGTAGTGGATCGACTTTTGTGAGATTTACACTTGAAATTTGACATCATATCATTCACTTGCGCAATATTACATGTGATCCTGATATATTTCTATTAACGTCAGTTTCGATCTTTAAATATACCAGTTTAACAATTATTTTAATGGTTTTCACAGCGTGTTCCATGTTTGGTTTTTAGTACTTTTGCTGTTTGCAGGAGTATTTATTAAGATTACAACTTTTAAGTTGATATAAGTCGCTGAACATAGAGGCTTCTCTTATATAAAAATAGGCTTTAAACGCTTCAGATGTTTTATACATGTATCTCCACGAATATTTATTTTTGATCTTTTGTTTTTAACTTAATCTAATTAAATGCCACATATTTTACAGTAAATTTCTTTATAAATATTCATTACTCATTAAATATTTTAGTTTTATTCTCAATCCATCCTATAAAATCGTACTTAATTGAAAGCCTTATTCATAAAAAAGGTAATTAAAGCATAATTATCAATAAATTTTGAAACTTTATATAATTAATATATTTACTGTTAAATATTTTGGAAGAGTAATAATTGTGGTATTCCTTAAATTCTTAACATGTAATTTTGTAAAACTCCAATGACTATGTAAATTCCTTCTTCAAAAAAGAATTCAAATTGGGAGGTTTTTTGTTTTACTGCTATTATAAAACATTTTCTTAATCATTACTTATCCCCGATTTCGAGGCATTTTTTTAAGATTCGAATGGGAGTTTAATTTTTTTAGTTTTGTATGATTCAAAATGAGACAAAATCTTCTCAAATATTTGAATTATCCATAAAAAATTCCTAATTTGTAGAATGTTGACTTTTTCATCCTCCCAATTTTGATTATTCAAATATAAATTAAATCCAAACTATCATCTGTAAACATATTATAATTTACTTGTTCATCATAATTCTCAAAGTATTGACCTTCTTAGTTTATTTTGTGTAACAAATTTGATGGGTGGAATCCCTCTTTTCCAAAAAACAACAAAAAATGGAGATTACTTAGTCGCAATATGTTTAGAGGTATTATATTTGTAGATCAATTTTCCATGATAATAAATCCTTCTTTTTATTTAATTGTAAAAAGGAAATTTTGGTGGAAATCTTTTAATAGTCTTTTTCTTCTTCTTTATTGGCGGCCTTTAAATACTTTGTTATGCCACGTATTATTTATATATTCATAAATAGCAAAGATCTTATATCTGATAATTGCGAGCCCTTTATATTTTTAGCTTGTATGGAAACAGTATCTTCGAAATTCATAATGCGATTTTCAAGAGACTTTTGATTTATATCGCAGCTTTTGATTTTAGTTTATTGACCATAAATATTTTTTTAAACGAATCAAAGCCAAGCAAAAAACTTCAATTTCTTTTAAATATCGCCTTAAATCAATGCAATTGATAACTTTAGGACGAGTTTGCATTTTTTTTATAACAAATTAACGTTGTTATGTGATGCTAATTTTCTAAATTTCTATAACTTCGAAATTTATTGACAAAATCGACAATATATATAGTATTTACGCCAAAATTTCTCTTATAATTGTACCAACCATTTTGTTTACACCATAATGATTTTCTCGATGTTCTTGGTTTAAAATAGTGTATATTATTCTAGTTTCATATGAAAATACCATTCTCTAAAAAACATCATTTCTTTTATAGAAGATTTGATCTTGTGTTAGCTTTAATTTTCGCATTTTTTTCTAAACAATTTTTCTCTATCCTTTGTCTGATTCGTGGGATACATTCAACGTTTTTAAATTCTTGTTAATTCATTTTTGTCTTCCCTTGTTCGAAGTTCTAGCTGTGTTATCATTAGATATAATTATAATTTAAAATAATATTAGTTTTTAAAGCTATTTTATTTTTATATAAGATATATGTTGCTTAAATCTTCATAAAGATCTTTAATTTTTTATATTGAACTAGTTAAATAAAGTAAACCGAATTAAAAACAAACAAATATAAGATATATTATTTTAAATGCTTTTTTAAAGAAAAGTACTATATTTCAATATTTTTGAAGTCTGTAATTTTATTTTTTTATTATTTTAAGAAAATATTTCGTAATAGACAAAAAAATGAAGCTTTTATTGCACACAAATTGCTTATTAAAGTTTCTTATTAAGAATTTAAGGATAGAAATTTTATAAACATAAGATGCAATTTTGCTTTTAATAAACAATTCGTACGATTTTATAGATATTATTTATTAAAATATTTCTTTCTATTAAAAGGGACGTTTTAAAATGGGGGGGGGATGTTATAAATCGCAACAAATATTATATTTTATGTTATATATATTTTGCTCTAAAATATTAAAATTAGCTTTATTTTCATAGGTAATACAATCCAAAAGGAGAAATTCTGTCCAATAAAATTAAGCGTTTTTATGAGCTTCAAAGGAATTAAATATCTATTTGATTACCAGAACAAATGATGGATTTTATGCTAAAATAGCCATTAAAATTAAAATATATTAATGTTAAACTCTTTTTATCATTGACATATTTTTTGTTTACTTTTAAAGTTAAAATTATATATCGTCGAATAAAAAAGCTTTTCTTTACTATCTATAAGATCTTTTAATTTTATGTTTAGATTTTTCTTGGTCATATATATTCATGTGTTTTTATCTAAGTTTTCCATTTGCTATTAATTAATTTTCGACATCTTTATATTTAAAAGTCATTTAAAATTTACTGATAGCTTTTTTCCTTAGATTTAGCCTTCTAATTTTAATTATTTGGATTTATTTTAGTTTTTGAACTTAATATTATTTTGCATATATTTTTTATTACAATAATAATTTCAAATTACTTGTGCAAAACATATCAGAACTTTTAATTCCAGTAACATCAAAAATTAAATATCTTTAGATTTTTCTTCTATAAATTACTTTTAATTTGTAGTTGTACATTTAATTTTATAAAAAATTCAATTTTTATCTATTTGAGAGAGCATTTTTTATCGTTGATCCGAATCTTTTGTAAAACAGGAAATCCAAAAATGTTTTCTTTAAATGTCACTTTGTCATCCCCAAATATCCCAGCATCATAAACATTATGCCCGTTATTAAGCATTCATTTTCCAAACTTTGATTCACCGATCTAAACAATGATGCCTGTTCTCATTGAACCGCTGGAAATTGTAATATTTACATAAGTTTTTTTCCCTAAATGGTTTGAGGCATTTATAAAGAGTTTAACTTGAATGCCAGTTATTATTTTGATGCTTGAGAGCGTAGATTCTACAAGATATAAACATTTACTTTTTAAAATGAAAGTTTTGATGTCGCATGTTCGATTTTTACATTTAAACATGGTAACTTTGAATTAAAAAATCCTTTTTATAATAAATACAATTTTTGGAATTGTTAATATCAATTTATAGTTCAAATATTTCTTAAATTTTGCTCTAAATAAAAATATTTTCAAAATTTGTAATTTAGCAATTAAATATAAATTTAAATATTTCCTAGTCGATAAAAAATGCTTCCAGTAAATTCGAAACGAATCTTATGATAAGTTGAAACGGCAATTTTTATATGAAAATTGCCTCTATCTTGTTATATTTGTATTTTGTATTAGAAATATTTCATATATTTATTTTATTGATTTAATTATACAATTTGGGATTTATTTAAAAAGAAAAAAATCTTTTCTCCTTTAACTTAGCAGTTAACATATTTGGAGTAAGCATAATATTTAAAATCTGAAGATTTTTGATGAATAAATTCAAAAAAGGTTTAATTTGGCGACATCAAAAAATTTAATTTTTTAATTTTATCCTTATGTTTGAATTTAATGAATTAACATGGAACAATATAACTATAGAGGTTAAAACTAAAAGAAAGAATTTAAGAATATTAGATAATGTCTCTGGAAAAGCAAAGGCCGGAAGAATGCACATTATTATGGGTCCTAGCGGTTCTGGAAAAAGCACATTGATAAATACTTTAATGGGACATGTGCCATTTGAATTTAAAACAAATGGAGAAATACTTGTAGATAACAAGGAAAGAAATAACGAATATCAATCAAAAGTAGGATTATGTGATCAACAAGATGCTTATTTCGATTATTACACTGCTTTTGAATTTTTAAAATTTCATTCTCTTGGTAAGAACAGATTGTTGAATGAAAATGAATCTGAAGAAAAAATAAATTTTTTGTTAGAAAGATTAGCTTTAGATGGAAAAAGAGATACTTTAGTTTCTAAACTATCAGGTGGTGAGAGAAAAAGATTGGTATTAATTTCTGAATTGATGACAAAGAAAAAAATAATATTTTTAGATGAGCCAACTTCAGGATTAGATTCTCATTTAGCTTTGAGTTTAATTGTTTTCTTAAAAGAAATCACAATTAAAGATAATTTACTAATGTTTGTAACCATTCATCAGCCTAGTCCTACGATTGTAAATATGTTTGACGACTTTACTTTTATTGCATGGGGAAGAGTCATGTATCATGGAGAATATACAAAGTGTGAAAAATATTTTGGTGATTATGGATTTAATAAACCCAATCATATTACATTTACTGAATATTTGTTTGAGCTTACTTGTGAAAAGAGCTGTTTTGATGAAATAGTTCCTAATTTAGACAAAGTTAAAAGTTTGTTACCTCCAACTGATTCATCACCTGTTAATTCAAATAAAAGTAATTATTTTTTTAATACAAAATTTTCATTCAAAGTCATTTTCGCTCTATTTAAAAGAATGATTACTGAATACGTTAAGGGAATTAATCTTATAACAATAATTGCCACATTTATCAGTTTTATTTATATAGGTTTTATTTTGTATAAGTGCAGTAAAAAAATAAAATTCTACAAGGATAATGCATCAACTCTTACAGCCGTAACCACTATTTTAACAGTTAAAATTGGCTTTTTTGGTTTCATCACATATTTTGCAACACAAATACATCAATTGAGCATAAATTTTTGGTTAAGTGCGAATGAATTGATTAAATCAGAAATCAAGAACAGTTCATATACAATTACTGAACTACTAGTTACAATAATTTTTTTATGCTTTACACAATCTTTTTGTATTTTTTTACCAATTATTGGATTACTGGGCATCATAAATCTTAAGCTTGTATATTTGGCATTCCTTTTACTTTTACCTTTTATTCTTATATTTACATTGATATCGGTTTTATTATCTTTCGTAATACCATTTGTAGCTTCTCTTCTTTCGATGTTAATTCACATTTCCCCACTTCTTATATATGGATATATGGAATCTCGCAAAATACAACCGGGGAGCAATGAATTTGGTCTCAATTTTTTAGAAGCTTCCTTAATATATCTAAACATCTTCTTTAATTTCTTTCCACAATTATTATATTCTGCTGTTATTAATGATTTATATTTTAAGAAAGTTGTTGAGTGGTTTGAATTAAAGCAAATTTCAGATGAAACATTAAAAGAATTAAGTGGAATTAGAAATTATTTTAGAACTATTTGTGCTACAAATAATGATATGTATTTTAAAAAATGGAAGCTTTTTTTAATTGGAATTTCTTTGGTGGGTATTATTTGTCTTATGGCGTTTTATATGATATTCAAACTAAAAAATACGCTATTGATTCCATATAGGTATAAGTTGATGAAAAAATAAATATTCCTTAAAATTTTTTAGAAGATTTTAAAAGTATAGACTATCAAGAGGTAAAGTTTTTTAAATATTTATTGAATTATGATGATATTTGACAAATATATATGCTTTGTAAAATATAAAACCCTAACCCTAAAATATTGTAAACTAAGGGTTAATTTTTTTGCTAATTTTTAAAATATATGTCTTTGCATGTTGGTTTTTTCCCAATTCTACATAGCATTTTTAAGCCTATTTTAATGACTGTACTATAAAAAATTCCCATAAATGTATTTCGAGGTATTTTCAAAACCAAATGATTCTTTATACTAAACAGCTAGCTTATCGATATAGAGGACACACATCATATATTTGAAGCATTATTTACATCGATACCGTTAGAAGAATGATAGAGTTTATTGTTCGAGCCATTCATAAAAAATTGAGAATTTATTTTAAACAAAAGACTTTGTCATAGCTTTGGAAACAGAATCAGATTAAGTTAAAAAAGATAAAGGATTTTTTGGATCCTCGTTTGGAAGTTTTCTAAGACTTCTAATCCTAAATATGCTGTAGGCAAATATCTTGATATAAAAACGATTGTAAATCTAATAAAAAGTTAATTTAAATGAATCTTTTTAATGTAAAGTAATCAGTATAACTTTTTAAATAATTCCATTCTAACCTTAAACATATGCCAATTAAAGAAGGGATATATATAGAATTATGGATATAACGAAATTATATAGTCCTATCTTGTATTAATGCTATTGATCCATTTAATGAAGCTAAGCATGACAATAAGGAGCCTTAGAAGCTCATTCGTTTATATACCAGGATAAAAAGTATATAAACTATATTTTAAATTAAGTTTGAAGTTTTCTAAGTCGCATTAAATATTTGTAAACAATATCAGTCGGCAACTTGAAGATATCCAACCGCAGAAAATGATTGATTGAATTTTTTTGTAATTATATAACCACGTTATTTTTGTGCTTATTATTGTAATAACATTCTTTATATAGAATATTTTGTACATTAATGTTAATACCTTATTCAATTAACATTTAAATTGCAATATAGCACCTTGATTAAATTTAATGTATTTTCATCTGCCACCTGTAAAAGTACTTATTCCTGTAAAGAAATTATACTTTACGTTGATAAGCATAGTGTTAGAAAAATCATCTATAATAAATATGTAGATTTAATACGAATAAAGCAATAAAAACACAATTATGTAAGAATTTTTTATTAAAGAATGCTATCTTATAAAATCTAATCCATTAAATGTACAACTAATAAAGTTAGGATAGATATGACGCTCTAATGACTTCATTATAAATAATTATATAGAGCGTTTTTTCTTTGATTCTTAGTTTAACTTCTTCTTTGACATTATAAATAAATAAAACAATGGAAATATATTTCTAAAACATTGATATTATATTCATTTAAAATTTAAATGGTATCACTAATATTATATATTCCAAGTTTCATTGGATTTACAGAACATTAACATAAGCTAATCTAAATTTATTAGAATTATTGATAGGTACATTTGGATTTGGAGTCGTCAACCCCAAGCTAAATATCTTCATATGTTTGATTTTACCATAGACTTTCTATTACAGATCTCAAAAAGATTGGAACGAAATAAAACAAATAGATATTAAATACACTTTTCGTTATTTTCCTGGTACATTGATTCTATGCAATCAATGTGCACAATATTTATTTTCACCATTAATAGTCCAAATCAAAGATTTTTAATATGTTTAATTTTTCTTTGAGGTATTTCTCCTTTCTTCATGCCCAATTCAAAATGTAATTAGAATTTTTTACTACTATATCCGAATCAGACTGCACATTAACCTATCTATCATCTCCATCATTTTTATATGCTTGTATATAAGAATCATCTATATCAATATATTATTTAGCTTTATTCTCTTAAGAAAATATTATTGTTATAATATTAAACCCTATAATATATTTCTTCTGCTTTAAAACAACTATTTAGATAAACTGGGGACATTTTAACATTTTAGATAATCATTTGTAGTTAAATATTTTTATATTCCCGTTTTCTTTTAATTTCCCATACTTCATATCTTTAACTATTTTAGACATAAGTACTCAAACTTCTTTTATACTTATAAAAATACAAAACCTCGGTAAGATTCTCCTTTGTAGAATCTAATTCCGTTCAAATCTCAAAGTTGATGTCTTTTTAATTTATAATTAATCCTAAAATATTCTTTTAAGCGTTGAATCATATAGAAATATTGCTCAAAACAAAAAATCATAATGATACAACTAATTTTTTAATGACTGAAAGATATATTATTGATAGACAATGTTGTGCAGACTGAGGTAATACTGAAATGAAAGTGATTAAGAATGGAAAAGTAAAATCATGTCAGTGCATCAAATGTAAAATATATATTTTTTCACTAGAAAACACAAAATTACATGGTTATAAAAAACCTTTAAACGAAATAATTGATATAATTTATTTCCGGTCAATTGACTTGATTCGGTCTAGGTTTTTATTTGAAAGCAAAATTTTATTAAAAAAGACATGTATTGTATGATACAAACAATTAGGTTTGCAAGCATATCACACAATGAAATCAATAAAAATTGATAAAATATTTAATATCGGGGACATTGTAGGGGATAAAGAGTCTAAGTTTTCGAAATGGAAATATATTATCAGAAGAGGGCTTGATCGCTATGGATAGTAGATAGTGAAGATATTAAAACCGGAGATATCTTTTTGTTAAAATTATAGCAGAAATAGTGAAATAATGGGAAATATTTAATTAGAAAATATATTGGTTTGAACAACCATAATAACCGATTGTTGGCATAGTTATGTTAATTTAGAGCAATTAGAACCTTTATATTTTATTGTAGATCACTCATAAAAATTTGTTGATCCGCTTACTGGCATTAAAACTCAAAAGATTGAATTAGATGATTATTTATTAAAAAAAATTCAAAGCTAGATATTCAAAAACCCTTTTGACTTTTCATTACTATTTGTAGGTCTTATATTTAGAATGAAACTTAAAAAACAAAGTTTTTTAGCTTTAATTTCGAATTTACAAGATTTTTCATCAGATTTTGAAAAATTTTCAATCAATTTTATAAAATATCTAATAAAAAAATATATTTGGAATAAATTTCATTTTAAGCTATATTACCCACGAAGAATTCTAATATTACAAATGAAGAACGAAGGCGAATAATCGATCTATATTTAAATGGAAGACAGGGTTCAGAAATATCCCAAATATTTAAATATAAAAAACCTACTATCTTGCTATTATTAAGAAAAACAATTAGACTGGAATAATTGAAAAAGGCCTGAAAGAAGGATAAGAAAACAAGCTATTTCTGATTCAAATAAAACAATAATAAAATCTTGGATATATAAAATTGCGATATCACTCTTGGAGCCACCAAACAGTGCTGTTTGGATGAAATGGAATTGTTTGTTAGCACATCAAAATTGATCGTTGCATAAAATCATTTAATTATTCGTTTCGCTATTTAAAGCATTGCAGAAAAAAGAATTGATGATGAAGTGATAAGAAAAAGAACAGGGTACTCAGATGAACTTATGAATTTGATTTCCGAGCTAATGATGAAGAAGTATTTTTTATA
>KK365132.1:21858-36268 GCA_000385875.2 Anncaliia algerae PRA339
TAACCAAATGAAACAAAGTTAATAAACAATAATTAAAGATTAAATTTTCTATATCTCCTGGAAAATAAAACTAATATATTATTCTTAAATGCATTTATTAAAATAAAATATTAGTTGGATATTGAGTACTACAAACAATTATAAACCATAGAGCTAACATTTATTAGCACTGTAGCGCAGTGGGAGCGCGACAGGCTCATAACCTGTAGGTCCGAGGATCGAAACCTCGCAGTGCTATTTTTTATTTTTCAAATAGTTTAGTAATTCTATGTTGCCTGTCATTTTATTATAATTGGATTTATAGATTAGCCAGATGCATATTGGTTGTCCAATAACACAGAACATCATCCAAAACAAATAGTTTCCTACCTTAGGAAAATATAATGAAATTCTATCTGTTGTTTCCATCAACACTAATTGAGACATAAAACCAAGGAATGTGTAAAATTGTAAATATTTTGAGGAAATGGAAATTGCATATTCATGTAAAATGCCGGAAACAAAGAAACACATGAAACATGCAAACCTTTTAGAGTATCCTTTGACTAGCATTGGTTTATAAATATAACTTTTAAACCAAAAATGCATCTCTTTATTCCACGATGCCCAGAATTCAGTTACAGTATTTTTGTTCCACCAATCAGAATAATAATTTCTATTTTTATACCACGTCAATTCTGCAATTATAGGAAGTAAGGAGTTGAATACTATTACAAAGAGTAACATAAACATAATTATAGTAACAATAGAGAGTATTAAAAAGTATTCCATAAACAAATGTAATTTTAAATTATTAATGAGTCTTTCTAAGGTAGGAATAGCCAATTGATCAGCTATAAAGTTAAGCATCAGGGAACAAAATACAAGAACAATTAATTTTTTATAAATATTTTTATAGTTTATGTATTTTTTTCTCTCAAATCTCTTTTTATAAATCATTGTTGGAAACAAAAGGAATAAAAAGTAATTTTTTATATTTTTTTCTTTATAATTTATTTCTACAATAAATGAGATTACTTTAGTAAATAAATATAAACTTAAACTTACATTGATAAATGAGAAGTATAAGTGAGAAATATTCTTAAATATCAACAGACCAATGCTTGATTCAATAAACAACAAAATAAAAAATGAACTCTTTTTGTTCCTTGCTAATAAATACACCAATAAACATTTTAGAACATTAAGCAAATGTACTGCAGAAGAGATAAACAATTCAAATAAAGATAAATTTTCTAAAGGTATAAGTAGTAGTAATCCATATTTACGTATATTTCTAAGCAATAGTTGTATTATAAATAATACTGAGATTATGTAAGAAAGATTGTTGATTCCTTGGTATGTAAATCTTTTAGATTTCTTCATTGTTTATATTAGAATTATTTAATTTATAATATTTTAGAAATAAATTAATTAAAAATATTTAAATAATTATTTTTTATAAATTAAATATTTAAATTTTTATTTATAATAAATTAAATTAAACTCTTCAATAAAGATGCATAAAATACTAGAAGAAATCCAAGATTATTCACTTACAGAGCTATGTATACTTCCAAATATTCCTATACATACTTATTTCATGAACTACCCTGATCTAGTAGTAATAGATTGCTCATTAAATTTTCATTTGGCTGGATTTAGTGTTCTATTTATACACAAAGTTAAAGATCTTTTTAAATTCTTAAAAAAAGTAAAGCATAAAACAATAGTAATAGATTATTTAAATTTTTATTTTGATCAAGTAAATAACCCACTGCTTCTATTTAATGCGTTATGGGATTGCATTTATAATAATAATAGAATATTTGTTATAAATCATTTTAAAAAGATAAATACAATGAATAAAGCAACATTAGAAAGTAAACATTCTACTTTATACAATAAAATGTGCAGTTATAAAGTTACTATTACTGATAAGATAGAAATATATAAAAACAAAGAAAACACTTTAATAAAATAATTTATTTAAAATACTAGTCAGACTACAAAGCATAAACTATCACTGATCAAGTATAATACTTTGTTCTTTATCTTCATCCTAGTGTTGTGTGATACTATTCTTAAGTAATAGTAAGAGTAAGTTACTAAAAATGTGATTCTGAATAGTAACCGACTATGGGTAGAAGAATAAAAAAATATTTATACTTAATTTTTTCTAGAAAAAATAAATAAAATATTTTAATTTAAAGAATTAAAGCTTAGTAAATAATATCAAAAAAATATAGTTTATTAATATTTCTAAATTAATTTATTACTTTTATTAAGATTTATGTATAAAACATTTTAAAAATATTAAATAATATGATATTAAATAAAAGTGACATATTCTAACATATGAAAATTTAATTTAAAAACAAGAAAATCATTAAATTTAATTTATGAATAATATGAAACTACAAATTAAATGTAAAATTTTTAAAGAGTAACAGTATAAATGATATCCTAGTAACTATAATACCATTTTAAAATTCTTAATTTTTTAATTACGTTAAACTGCAATATTAAAGAATTGTAGAATTTTATTTATTCATTGATTGAACAAAAAATTATGAAAAATGATATGAAATAATATTCTTATGAATAGAACTATTTAAAAAATTTATTTTTATTTATTAATTATTTAAATATTTATTTTTGTAATTTATTTATTAATCTAAATAAATTAGCATTTTTTTAATCAATAAACTTATGATTTCCAGTAATTTTTAATATAACTTGAAGGCCTTTTTATATTGTAGTTATGATTATCTTACAGATCAACAGTATGGTTATATAGGTATTTAGGTACAAAGAAGTTTAAGTAAATCTATATTAGACACGTTTAACATTATTAAGAAGGAAAATATATTTATTAAGCTTTGTATCTCAATTCTTAAATGTTTTTTAATTAAATTTTAATTTAACTTGATTAAGATAAATTTAAAAAACAAGACACATAAAAATAGGGAATAAAACAAAGATAAAAAATAACCAATAAAACTATTCTTGTATTATTAAGATACAAGAGTAATATTTTTTAATAAATATATGATAAATATATTTAGTAAATCTTAATCACTTAAAATGCAGTGAATAAGAATATCTAGTAAATATTTTACTTTAGTAAAAATACTTATATTAATAATAAGCAAGGATAAAAGATAGATTCGACAGGCAGAAGACCTGCCATAGAATATATTCCTTTAAAAATGTGCTTTACTTCAGATCCTACACTCTAAGTATAAATGCTATTGATTTTTTAAAAAATATATAAACAATCAACATTTAAAAAAGGCTTTGATCATTTGATTTATGCTGAAATTTATTTTCAATTTAATAAATTAAAAACCAACAACAATATTTTTTAATATTTTTCTTCTTAAAATGAATAAATTTTAAACAGATGTAATAAAAATATTTTTACTAACCCTCTTTAGTGCAATTTATTTGAAAATTTTCTTTGTTTTAATTTTTCTAGAAGTTGTATTAGCATTAAAAAGGACTGGAGTTTATTAGTTAAATTTTAATAATTTTTTTGTATCTTTTGATTTAAATTAACAAAAACATTATATTAAGCTTAAATCATGCTATATTTTAAGTAGTTAAAATCTTTTTCCTGGGTTATAAAGCTTAGTATATTTGAAGAAATTGTCTTCATGTTAGTTTATTGATTAGATTTATTATTGATTTTATTGCTATTCAATGTAAAGAGTTTCCTACTTTTAATTAAATATTTAACCTTTATTGAAATATATAAATTAAGTTTTACCTTCATAAGAATGTTTTATTACTCCTTTATCCTTATCAATAGAATAAAATATTATTTTTAATCATAAGTAAAGAATTCTAGTTTTTATTAATATATAATTATATAAAGAATTAAACATATGAAGAAGTCATAAATTTAAATATTTTTAAGAATATTTTATATTAATTAAGTTATTTTAGGATAATTTATAAGATAAGTTATATTTTATGCTCAGTATAAATGGATTCTATTAAATTAAATTATTAACATGTATTTATAAAATAGTTATACATTGTAGTTAAAATGATAGATTATAATAATATAAATATACTATACTTTTATATCTGATAAATATATAACTTAATATAATAAAATGTTAGTTTATTCTTCAAAATCATTTAAAATATCATTCAATAAATTTTCATAATCTATTTCATTTGTATATTCATCCATGTGTTTATAATAGTAACTAACATGTGTTAAGTATTCTTTAATATCATCTTTATTTAAATCTTTCTTACATGGCAATAAATGTTTTCTTTTCATTGGTATTAATAATAGATCCTTTTGTTCCATTAATTCTAAATTATTTTTAAGAATATTAAAAATAGTATCTTCTTTAGTTTGATCACTCATAACTTCATTCTCTTCTAATCCTTTTCCTTCAAAATAAACCTTTTTGTAAGATTTTTTAATAAAGAATTTAGATTGAAACTCCTTAGTTTCTCCTGAATTTATAACAAATAAAGTATCAAGAAACTTAAAAATATCATATGAATCAGTATCAATGAATCTAAATATTTCATTAAATAAAGAAGGCCACAAGTTATTTAGCCTTGAGTGATTATTTTTAACAATTATTACCCTTAACAAAAGAAAAAATATTTTCCTTAGGGAGACATCAAAATTAATTAATTCAATTAGTTTTTCTAATATTTTAGGGAAATAACTCATACATTGGTCTACTTCACTTGTAAGCATTAAAAATGCGGCCCTCTTTAAATTAAATTGCTTGTTAAGCAACTCAGATTCTCTTGTTAAATAAAATCCTTGATCAATTTTTGCAAATAGATCACCAAACCTCATTGATTCTTCTTTTGCATACTTCTTCATAAGTTTAAATTTCAATTGAATCTGATCAACAAAAAAATCATTGCTTGTAAAGTATTCCCATATGTATTTAATATTTATTTTATCACTTAATTCATAAATAATCTCTAAATTTCTCTCCTTTAATTCTCTTTCCTTGGCATTAACCAATGAAAATAAAATATTAATTAATAAATTAATATTATAATTTATTCTTTTATAACCTTTAATTAATAAATCATAATTCTCTGATATTTCGTTATTTCTGTAATTTGTGATCTTTTGAATGTATAATAAGAAATTATTAAATATTTTTATAATTAGTTCATCCTTCTCTCTCTTAGCTTTAATAAATAAATCAATTATAAACCTGTAATGTTTAAAATCTAATGCTTTTCTATTGTGAATAAAAATATCCTCTAAGCAGGATTTATTGAGATTTATTATTGATTTTAACTCATCCTTGTTTAAATGTTTGTTTAATTCTATTGAATAATTTAAATATGTGCTTTCTGTTAATATTTTTTTTAAAATTAGTTCATATAATTTGTTCCTATCTCTTAACTTATGAATCAATAGTCCATTAGTAACAATTTTATCAATTACCAATTTACTGAATTTGTTTAATAATGACATAATTATTTTATTGACGTAAAAATAAAAGAAGATAAATTTAGAACTCTCTTCCTTAATAAGTAACTCTGAATAGTTTGTTTCTTCCTTCATAAGTATAGTGTCTTCTTTCTTTATAATTGTTTCCTTATTCTTTGATATAAATGAATCAATATAAGAGATAAGTTTACTAATTAATAATTCAACATCTTCTTTTAAGTAAAATTGTGTATTTTCCATAATAAATTTAACTGTTTTATAGACAACAAAAATTTCTTTCTTTTCTTTTAACTCAATTATTTTATTAAATAATTTAAATTGTGCTATTTTGTTTTCCATCTTAAAAATTACATTAATTAAAATATCAATGTTATTGGTATTCATAAATAAAACATCCAATGCTGTAAAATCACTCTTTTTAAATCCATTGATTGAAATAATTAAAAGATTTGTTATTTTGTTTAGTAAAAATGTGTTTTTTTCCTCAACCACAAACTTAAACATCTTTGACATATCAAAGTTAATTACCTCATTTTTACTTATGGTTTCATTTTTTATTAGTAAATTTATAATATCCAATGATGAAACTGTAATATCAAAATTATTTTGATTCAATTCAACATCATAATTCACAATCAAATTAAATAGCCTTTCTAACAATGTTAAAGTTATTGAATTAATTTTGCTAGGTTTGGATAAGTAAGCACAAAATGAAGAAGAATACAAAACAAAGCATTTTAAAACATTCAATGTTCCTAAAACAGTTCTATTACATTCTATTTTATTCTCTGTAACTTCCAATTTTTTCACAACTAAAAATAAGATAACTTCATTATTATTGACATAATTAAATAATTCAATAATTTTAGTTTTTGTATCAATTGGTGATAATTTCTCTATTTTGTGTGAAGAACTGGCATCATTAGATAGCAATGACTCTTCACTATTTAAGGAATTATTAAATGAATAGATGCTGTCAAACTTATGACAATAACAAATTAAAGCTGTAAAAAATGTTTCATCCTTAATTCCAAGGTAGTTATACCAAAAGTAAAAGAAATTGTTTATCTTATCAATGGAAGAGTCATTTAAATCACCTATGTAATTAAGAAATAGTCTCTCTAATTCTTTATTAAATATCCCATCATAAATATAGATATACCTTACTGAATGCTCATCTATGTGTCTGAGAAAATCTTCAAAAAATATTTGTGGACTAAAAATCTTTTGTATTTGTAGAGTATTCTCTTCATGATTCATCAATCCATTAAAAATGGTAGAATATTTCAACTTGTTTTCTGGTGATAATTTAATAAATTTTTCATAAAAAATTTGCCAAAATTTTGCATCAAAATGCTTTAGAAAAGCAAAATATTCTATAAAAATTTCTAAAATGGAAATAAAAAGAGGAAAGTCATCAATTTTTATCATCTTTTTAAATGATATACTTAAATCTGATCTTTCTAAATGTACTTTGTAAACACTAAAAAAGAGCAGTAAATTTTTTCCTTCAAATTTAAAAAAATTTTCAGTGACCATTAAAATTAAGTTAGGAAAGAATTCCTTTGCTATTTCTTCATTAACTAAGTTAAATTTGTCAAATATATAAACTAATAATTCAATAAACTCATCAGTAGACCTTGTAATAAGAGTTTGTTTTTGTGGTTCTTCATCATAAGATTCTTCTTCGGATAAACTAACATCCTCAACTTTATCCAATGAACCTTCATCAATTGGAGGAACCACCTGATTATTACTTAAGCTTATTTCATCTGTGCTAATATTTTCGTTCTTATCCTCCAAATATTCATTAGTTTCTTTTTCCAGGTTTTTATCATCTTCAGAGCTATTTTTGAAAATTTCTCCATCAGAATTATTTTCATTGCTTGAATTTAAAAGAATTTCTTCGTTTTTCATTTGAAAATCCTTAACTTTATCTTCCAAAGACTTAATTATATTATCTTCTTCAAACAATGTTCCTTTTTTATTGAATTTTTCTGTTTTCCCAGAGTTTGAGTCAAGAATATCTTTTTCATCTTGAGAAAATATTTTTTCATCGGAAAATTTCTCATCCAATTCAGTAGAATCAGACTTTGATGATCTTTGTTTAGGTTCTTTGCCACCTTTCAATTTATAATCTGTAAAATTTTCCTCTAAAATATACTTCATTTGTTTTTCCACACTGTTCCAGAATATTTTTTTGTCAACATTCTCAAAAAATATTTCTACAAACTTAAATGGTTCTGATCCCTCCTCTCTTTGGAAATAAAATTCTTTTGATTCTTTTTTAGTTTCAAGACATTTTAGATAAAAAAGTGATTTAAGGATTAACTTATCTATCAAATAGTTAAACAACAATTCATTATCCACCAGAGTTAATAAAATTCTATAAAACATTGTTAATTCCTCATTTAGTAGAATCTTCAATCCTTTGTTAATTAACTCAAAGTTATTTTCATCTTTTAAGTTTAGCCATGACATAATTCTTTTGTTAACTGAAAGATCTCTTAATAGCAGAAGCTTTAGGACTGATACTGTTATTCTATCTAAATTACCAAAGTGTAATATTTCATTTAAAGGAAAAAAATTAATTAAAATGTCTAAAGATCCCCTCAATACACTTATTTGTTTATCGTGCAATGAAGAACAAATAGCCAATGAAAATCTTTTTTCTGCTTTATTACAATTCTTTGATGTGTTAGATTTAAATAAGTAATTTATCACACAAATCCTTAAGGGTTGATTTACATCTAGACAATCCCAGAGTGCATCATAAAACACATTTTCATCAATTGACTCTCTAAACTTGTCAATAAGATTCAATGCTTGTGGTAAGAATTCACTTGATTCCGTCTCTAAAAAAGGCAATATGCCTATCAAAATATTTTCTGCGAATTCCTCCACCTCTTTTCCCAAAGGAACAATTTTTTCAGTGATTATATTAAAATAGTTTGGAAGTGCCATCGTCTTTAAATTAGAAGCAGACGAAAAGAATCCAAATGTCACAGAATTAAAATGTTTTATGAAATTTTCTCTTGAAAATTTATTAAAAACAATTTGATATGTTTCTAGACATTTTGTGTGTACTCCAGCAGGAAGTGCTGGACTCAAGCATTGGTTAAGTCGTTTGGTCAAAAGATTTAAATCAGCTATCCTATCCATTTCATATGAATTTAAGGTTCTGTCCAAGGAAGAAAGTAAAGAAATAAAGTCAGACCATTCTTTTGCTGATCTAAATGCTTCTAACTTTTTTCTAAGTTCTATTCTGAATTTTTCATCCATTAGGGTTATATTTTACTTTATTATTTAAGCATAAATAACCAATAAAATTAATTAAAATTTAAAGGAGCACTTCAGTCATAAAATTAATTTAATTAATTTATTTTTAATGACTTATTTAAAAAGAAAACATATTGATAGCTAATTCTTTACCAATCAATTATTGCAGTTTATAGAATAAACTTAATAATATTTAAAAAATATGTGTAAAAACAATTCAGGTTGTTAATATACAAAATATAAATACAAGAAATAATTATTTGTTAAAAATTTAAAAAAGCACTATTAATAATATTTTACTTACCTCATCAGATTATTTCAACTAATATTTTTAAAATTTTCATTTTAGATTCTTAATATACTTTAATTAAGAAGTTTTTTAGATTTTTAAAGTCTTAAATAATGTTAAAAAGAATTCAAGAAATAGCATTTCAAAAAATCTCATCAAATAAACGCTTTCCCTTAAACCCTTATATAAGTGCTTGTCCTGTCTCCAGGATATTAAAAATCTAAGAATATTAAGAATGAGACTTTAAATTAATGATTCTATCTTGTTCTCTCTGTAGCTCACACACATATCCAAATTCTCTTTATTTGAATTATGTTTGATATGGATGTTCTAATTTAAAAAACATGATACCAGTAACATAATCTTTTGTGTATTGCCATGTTTGACACATTATCAATACAGTACTCTTTTGACTTCAATAATTTGTATATCATCAAGAAACTCTAGAAATAAATATTTTATTAAAATCAATTATTAATTCATTAACCCTAAAATAAAATATTTAATGCATCCTTTCTTGCATTCTGCATTATTAATTGTTTTAATTGAGCATTTTTTAAAATTTACAAGGATATTCTAGCTTTACCTTCTATAAATATTCCAATATTATATTTTCTTTTATGAATTTTTAACTTCAATTTTACAACGTAATTAAAATATCTAATTCTATTTTGTCTTGCTAGTTCGTTATATAATGGGTAGATTTTTTATAATTTGTAACACAATTATCCTTTATTTTTCTTCTTTACTTCAATTTCAACTTGGCCAAAATTTTTCTTATTATCTCTGATCAGAAAATAAATGAATAGCTATTTTATTGGTCTATTGTTTTTAGTATAATATTCTGTTGTTAAACATCAACAGAATATCTCATATTCTACATCCTCTATCTAGATATTAATTTTTGGGGAACTTGCTTTTTTTAATTGAATCATGTACTGTGATTTTTTTACTTTGCTATAATTAGCATAACTTTCTTGTGATAAAAACAAATATATGCTTTATTAAATTAAAAGGGCAAAGTAAATATTTAAAACGGGTCAATCACAATATTGTATAAACAATTTTCTATATATCATAAACTATTACTCCTTTAGCTAGCATTTACTGTAATGATGCATTGTTTTATGCAAAAATTGAAAATTTTTTATAATCATTGTGAAATGGATTATGAAATTTAAGACTTTTGAGATATGGTAAGAATTTTATTAAATTTATTAAAATATCTTTACATTCATTTCAGGATATTAATAAAGATTAAAATATTACATATCTAAATAACAAAATATAACAATTACAAATTAATTGGCAACTTTAAGCAGAAAACTATTTAACTTTCTTTTCACCAATAAAAATTAATAAAAAAATAATTTCATTTTTAAAAAATAAAAGAAATTCTGAATTATTTTTGATAGCTAAAGTTAAAGAATCTTAAAGGCAGTCTTCTTTGAATGTTTTAATGAGTAAATAATTTATCTTTAAGCATAATATTTTCAAAAATTATAATCTTTAAATATACATTTTTATGTTAGTGTTACAACCCAAGGGTATCTTCCCTGTGCTGAAGTAACTTTCAATTATATTTTTAATAAAATATTTACTTTCATAACTTTTATTCATCGTTTGGGGTCCAGTTACAATATTTTGTTTATATACTATAATTTTAAAAATATTAAACATTGTAACAGTTAGTAATACCTTTATTTAAGATTTTTTCTAACCATCCTTAAAAGTTCATCACCCTTTTCTAACATGATACTTGTTTCATCATAGCTCTCTTCAACTACACTGACTGTCATTGATATCCTATCTATTTTACAGTTTAATTTATCAGTAGAAATGAATTTAATTAAATCATTTTCTAAATAATTAACATTCATACCTAAAATATTAGCCATGGTTTGCATAGAGAGTGTTTTATAGCTTGATAAAAGTTGTTTATAAGCCTTAACTTTCATTTCTCTAAGAAATATATTCTTTATGTTCTTAAGATGTAAATCATCATTAAATGAAATAACAAACCTGTATATGTTTGTTAATAATACTGAATAATCACAGAGATAAAAAGAATCTGCTAATCTTATTCCTAATTCTAGTTTTTCTCTTTCTTCTAGAATATTACTGGATGTTAAAATTTTATCATAAATTTCATTTCTTTTAAAGCTTATCAATCCACAAAAAATAGTATATAAACATAACTTATCAAATGAAAATAATTCAGGAGATTCAAAGGTATTCAATGATTCCGAAAACAATCTAGCAGCTGCTTTAAAATCCTTCTTTTTAAGGAAATACAATCCTTCATAAACCTTAAATTTATTTCTTCTATCCCAATCACAACCACTTTCACAAAGATTTCTTGCAAGCGCAACGGAATTTTCCAATAACTTTACATCTTTAAGTATCAAAGCAATTCTAATCTTGCACAACAAAATATCCATTTTTAGTGAGGATGATGGATTAGCAGAAGAAATCTGTCTTGATAATTCATCAAAATTATGCACATCAAGAGCCTGAGCATATAATTCACACATTTCTTTTTGTTTATTAAGGATTAATGCTTCATTTTCACTATTCTCCTCAATCTCTTTTTTCAAATCATCAATACATTTCTTGTTCTTTTCTTTAAGTGAATTATATTCATTCTTATTAAATGAAATGTAATCTTCTTCACTCATTTTCTCATACAAAATCAGCATTCCTTCTTTTATTATGTATTCTTTAAACACATCAGGTTTTATTTTTTTACTTTTTATACAACTCATTAAATCAAGTACTTCTAGTGTAGGCTTTTTAAAGTCATTTTCCATGGGTTGTATTTAATAAACAAATAAATTATTTTAAATATTTAAAAACATTGCTTATTGCTATTGGATAGTTTTTATTTTATAAATTTTTGTATATATTTTGTTAAATGAATGAACAAATTAGAAACATGGAAAAGAGAACAGACAAGGTTGCAGATATGTTTGGGTTGAGAGAAAAAGTAAGAAACAATTTTAAAGAAATACAAGATGAATATATACATACAGAATCTAAGAATGATGCAATATATGATCTGATATCCTTTCAAAGTGAGATGCTCAGTCAAGATTTGATGATAAATTTTAATCACAAAGGATCTACAGATAATTATGAGCTCACAGATCTAATTAAACCCTTTATTTGCATAGGAAAAAAATCTTTAATTATTGTTATAAATTTTGGACATCAGCCTAAAGAAAATCAATTGAATTTTTTTAAGGCTCATTACAAAATACCAATTAATTACAAATCTAAGCGTCTTTTCTACAGACACAACAAATGCACATTTTCAGAAGAAACTGAATACATTTTTTACACCTGCAAAATTACCAACAAGAAAAACATGCCTTTTTATTCTATAATATCTGATGACGGTTACAGACTTACAGGAGGAAAGGAGATGTATAAAGAATTTAGTAGTTTATTTGATTTTTCTTTAGAATTTAAGAATTTAGATGATTTCTTTGGTGTCAATGAAGTTGGTATACAAAAAGAAATTGAAGCTAGGAATGACTTAATTAAATAGTTTTATTTGTAAATATATTTTCAGAATAAAATAATAGGTTTAGTAAATAAAAGATTTATTTTACTTATAAAAATAAATTTAATATTTTAAACTAACATTTTTATTAAGTTTTTATATTGTTTCCACATTAAATTAGTTTTCTTATTAAAACACTTTTTTAAAGATTCTTAGTTTTTAAAATCTAAAAGGTAACTAAAATTTTAAATTAAAAAAAATAATAAAATAAATTGTATATAGTGAATCATAAATCATATTATAATAAATGCTTCATTTTTTATTTGAGTATTGTCGGAAGTGAAGCTTATAAATATTAAACCCCAAAATTTGCCTCTATTTTGAAAGATTCTTAGAATTATAAAAGAAATAGGAATATAAAGTTTTTACTATAAGAGCACTAATATTTCTAAATTAGCTTTCATGCTGTGCAATAAAGTAAATATTATCATAATTTGTGTAATATTTATTGTGCCACATGTATCATTTAAAATTTATATCGATTAAAGCGAGATACTAATAGGTAGTGGAACAGATATGAACTTAAATTAATTTATTATGATGGGTTAGAAAAATTTAGAAATAACTACTTCCTGTTCAATCATATTGCAAAAAAATAAATTTAATATTCTTTAACAGATATTTTATAATTAATACAAAAATTGACTAAAATACTATAATAAAAGGTTAAGAAAGAGTGAATTGGATGACTAAATGCTCTAAACAATTGCAAAATAATCTATAAATCTAAAAAAGTGATAAATAAAAATTTGTCACAAGAAACAAAAATTATTTTCTGAGTCCAGGACTTGCTGGTTATCTTTCATTTTTAAAAATACTCTGTTTCTCTAAATTCCATCAATGACAAAAATATCTTGTGACTCGAACGAAAAATACTATTTGTTAAATATAAAATTAATTTCTTCAAATATTTTATTTGTTGACTTAAGTGATTCAAATGGTGTTTTACCAGTAACTTAAGCATAAAGCAGTGAGGATGGCCAAATCTATAAATAATAAAGCCATCTGAAAAGTAAAGTAATAAAGGTCTATTATGAGGCAATTATTCTATGATTGGATGAATGGGGAACCTCCTATATCAAGAAATATATTAATTATTTTTGTATTTCTCATGACAATAAAAATATTAGCTCCCAATCATGATCCAATGAATAAAAAGTATAGAAATAGAATCTGTTTATTGAATAAAAGTATTTAATTGTAAATATTCATGTGACATATGGATTCTATGATTAAAAAGAACTTATAAAAAATGATGGTTTAAGCTTTAAAGAAAAATGCTTCAATCTATTTAAATATAATGGAAAATAAAGATAGAAATGGTTTAAAGACTCTTTGATTTATTTTAAATATTTTAAAAGTTTATATAAAATAACAAAACTTTAATTTTTAAATTAAAGATTCTGGTTTTTTGTAAACTTTGTAATTTAATTTGGTTTTAATTTAAAAAGTTTTATTCAATTAAATATTAATGTTGATTAAATAATGTTTAGGATGTACAATATGGAGATGAAACAAACATTTTTTTAGGATTATGATAAATTTGGTGCAAATAAAGCCCTTTAGTTATTGTGTAAAACTTTATAATGCTTTTAGCACACCAGGAGATTGAAAATTTATAAATTTTTTATTTAAAAATAAAGGAATTTATAATGGTACTCTTGACTTAAGTCTTTTTAAATTTGGAAAACAGATATTTTAAAGCTATTTTATCAGCCTTTGATGTAAATCCGCTTATAAACCTGATGTAACACAAGAGTTTGTTGTGTTGTTAAAAGGTCTCATATAATTTAATAATACTTATAAACATATAATTTTAATTACATTTCATATTTTTAGTTTATAT
>KK365132.1:114290-126979 GCA_000385875.2 Anncaliia algerae PRA339
TTTCATTTCAAGGGCTATAAAGCAAAGAAACAAAAATATTTTAAGAGTAGATTTTGAATTTTGATTCAAAACCTCAATCATCATAATTTCTTCTTAAACTATCATAGGTTTTATTAATCTTTATAATTATTGACATCTCATAATTAATAATAAATCATAACTCTTTCATTTATCTTACAAATCTTTATATTTGGAAGATTATGTTTAATTTATCATATAAATTTAAGTAATAGTTTTGACATATTTCAGTTCCACTAGGAACTTTTATAGCAAAGCTTTTATTAATATTTGTTTTAATGAATCTTTTATTTAAATTTTTTCCCTTGGTATACGTCTCCTTCATGGGCTTATGGAAATTTAATATTTAGGCATTTTTTGTATATTTTTTAGAGTCTTTATGTACCAATTTTTTTGCGGAATCCCAATATTTCTTTTCACAAACTTTTAAATCTAAATTTGTAATTTTAATTTTTTATTTAATTTTTATTAATGATTGATTACTTAATTTTTTAGCTTCTTAGCAATAAAAGTGTATTACAAAGCATTTAATATAAATACATTTCAGTTATGTCTTTTTTTTAAATTATAACATTGATCAATTGTGTATATACTTTATATTTATAAAAGATTTATTATTTTTAAATTTAAGAATACAATTATAAAAGATGAATAATTAATTATTATTTAAATATTTATTAAATTAAATATATTATTTTTAATATTTAAAGAATCTTATGGAGATAATTAGTTTAGCAGACATTGAAAATATATTTCTCAAGAATAGCAACATAAATGAATTAATTAATGAAATCAAATTTGATAACTACATTGATAAGGAAGAATTGATTACGTTTCTAATTGAAAAATATTCTGAATCTATTGAAAAAGAAAAAAATATTTTCTATAGTGAATTATTGCTTAAGCTTTTGCCAGCAAATCTTACAGTTAAAAATAGAGATAAATTGTTTTATACTTGCACAAAATTCCTACATAATTTTGATGTATCCTTAGCAAACCAGGCTCAAAAAATAAGTACCAATATTAATCCTAATAAAGCTAGGAAGACAGAGGAAGAAAAAACAGATGAATTAGAAGTAAGAAATGAAATTAAGTTTATTAAAGAATACAAACACTTTCAAGAATGCTTGGATAACTATGAGGATAAAGAATCTTGCTTTAGAAATATGCCTGTGTTAATTGAAAGGGCTTCATTTTATATGTTAAATCTATATAAGGAAGAATTGTTAGAATTTCTCCTCAATGAGACAGAATATCAAATGTTTTATATTTTAATTTTGATTCAAAGGAAAGTGAATATTTTTAATGATGTACTTTTATTTTTATTCCATAAAAAAAGCTCTCTACTCAAAAGACTCAATTGCTTTGAATTTTTAATTAAGGAGAGTAGCAAGATAGAATTAAAGGAATTAAAAGGATCATTTAAAGTATTTTTAGAAAAGTATAATAGAAAATATTTTAACAATGATATTTTAGAGATAAAAATAAAGCAATGGATTGTTGTTTTATCCGATTGTTTTTGTGTTGAAGTGGATGAATTGTTGGAATATTTTAATGTTAGTAAAGAAATATTCTAAAAATTTTTTTAATTTTCTAAAATTATTTATTTCAGTTGGTATTTTAATTTATATTTTTCTAAATTTAATATTATTAATTCTAAATCAAAGAATAGCAAGCAGTCAATTAACACTGAATCACAATTATCATCATTTGCTTTATTTTTATATAATTTAGTATTTTTAATTGTCAGATTATTATCATTTTTATTTTTACCTGTTTGTTTATTAACAGCATCTCTAATCTCAATTAACTTTGATAAGTTACCTGTCCTAAATGGAAAGCAACTGTTTCTCATAGCAATATCAATTAAAATTTGTAGCGGAAAATATTTTAGAAATTCTTTTATTGTTAGCCAAATATCAACAGGTACATCACACAAAGTACAACATTTGCTTACTGTCTTTTTAAATTCTTTTTCCCTTATATTTTTGCCTTTTTCCAATTTATCAATCAGTAAAAATATTTTCTCCAGGTGTTTTGGGTTATGACAAAATAACATTCTATTTGATTTAGTATCATCTATTTTAATATTAAAAATATTATTAATGAATATGATTAGTAACATGGATGATGGTAAATTATTATCTTTTGTAAAGCTTTAAGATAATTCTTAGATTCATTTTTTAATTTAACATTTAATATTTTATAAAAATTTATAATTGTTCACATTTTAATACTTAAACAAATGAATTCATTTAAAAATAACATTAAATCAAAGATAACAAATGAATAAAATAATTAATTCATAATTTAAAACATAAAAAATATATTAAAAATTTTATTGAGGAGTTCTTAAAAGTAATTTAATAAATTATATACTTCTCTAAAAATGTAATAAATAGTAAAAGATTAAAGAATCTCAATACATATCATTCCAAAATATTTTTTCAGGATGATAAAAAAACTTAATAAACCTAAATAGCGGGATAAATTTGGCAATCAAATATTTAAAAAATGAACCAAGGATATAATATTTTCTTAAAAAGAAATCAAAAATTGTTTCAGTTAGAAAATATAATTGATGCTGGTTAATGTTTAAGAAGAAACTTTACTATTTTTTATAGGAAGTCCCTAAGAAGATTTGTTTTTAATAATTATATCTTAGGTTAAATTGCTAATATATTTCTGATGAAATTTACTAATTTTTCTTAATTTGTTAAATAACAAAAATATAAATTTATAAACATAAAAGAATATATCAGTATAAACATCCTATACTTAAGGAAAAAATAATATTTAAAATTAACAAAATAACTAATGCTAAAAATTTCCTTTGATTGGAAGGTTTAATTGCTTTTCATTTGTATATACTTTGAATAGATATAATTTATTCTCACTTTTTTTGAACTGAGTCATAAAATTCAAGATTTATTTATTTTTATAACTATAATACACATTTATAATAATTATTAAATTTATAATCAATCTAATATTCTAGTTATAGATAAATGATATTTTTTAGAAATATTACAACTTGTTTAAAATGATCCCGTGAAGCACCTTCCCCCTAGAAGCTAAAAAACACAAAATTAGAATTAATTGTAAAATATCCATTATGTGATGGAATATTACCCGTTAATTTTTGCTTTTAAATATTTTAAGAATAGCTTTTTAAGAAATTGAAAATGAAATTTATGATATTAAGAAGTGGTTTATGTTAATGATCGAAAATATTAGAGATAATACAAAATATTGAAGTTTATACTAGAAAAAATAATATTTATAGACCAAATTAATAAAATTCTGCACTTTTCTACAGTTCAATTGAACTACTTTAATGAAAAATATCTATGCAATATCAAAGTAATTTTTACTTGAATTCTTTGGAAAATCTTATAAGATTGCTAAAACTAATATTATTTTTGTTAGCTCTTATGTGAAAAGACCTTAATATCTTCTCTTATATTCAAAACTATTTTTATAAAAATAAATAGTTTTGATTCTCTATAAATATGAATCGGATTTGATACTTATAAGGTTTTATTTATTAAATTTAATTTTCCTACAAGACTAAATATTGTTTAAGAAATGAAATCTAAATATTGTTTAAGATATTAAATTTACATGAATAATTTGTAAAATTACGACATAAGTATTTATTTTTTGTTAAATGAAGAAAACTTATATTGGTTAAATAATCATAAAAGAAAAAGTAGGAATGTCTTAGGTTTATATTATAGATCTTTGTTTGGTGCTATGCCTTAAAAGGTTATAATTATATCAAAACGAGCCTGACGGGATTTGAACCCGCAATCTCCTGATCCGTAGTCAGACGCCTTAGCCGTTGGGCCACAGACCCTTCAAAATTAATTAAATGTCAGACATAAAATTTTTGGTTTTACTCAAATTCCTCCAACCTTTTTTCAACAAATTCTTCTAGCCTTAAAAAGTATCGCCATCTATTCAGATAATCTTTTTTAAAATAATTAAATTTGCATTCTTTTATTTTATCCTCAATTTTTAATTTCAAAACAAGTAATTCTTTATGGTCTGCTTGATCTATTTTATCTTCTAATTCAATTACCTCATTTAGAAACTCTGTACTTACTTTATCATTAATAGTTTTAGAGTTATTTAAATTGTAAAGTACATTTGCTCTTTTGTAGTCATTTTTTAGTGTTGAATAAGCTTCATTTAATAGTGCCGGGTCTTTAGATGATTTGGATAAATCAAAGTAATTTTTTTCTAGTTGTATTTTACATATATCAAATTGTTTTTGTAAACCTAAGATTGAAAAGTAGTCCTTTTCTAACATCTCTAATATATTTTAAAATTTTAAATATTTAATAACATTTTTAATTTTGATTGGTTGAATTAATGTCTATTGAAAAGAAATTTATAACTTGTATCGTAATTCTACCAAACTTAAATACCTGTCACCATTAAATTTATATTTATTTAATATGTTAAATAAAGCAATAAAAGTTAAAAATGATATTAAAGTCAATAAAAAAATATTCAAGTCATGTTTATTATAAAAATGCTATGTGTACAAGAAATATTCTAATTACGGATTAAATTTTTACGAAATTATTGCCATAAAATATCACTAAAACAAAATTTGATTATTAGTTTTACGCCTGTGAAGATTTTAAGAAATAGATTATTAAATAAAGATATTTTAATTCCTTTAATAAAAAAATTCTTTTAGGAAAATATCTAATTATTCATTTTTAAAATAATTTATAATTCTACATTTAGCTGTTTAATTTGAAGATATTATTTTACAAATATTATTCTCAATTTTATCAGTTTTAAATAAAATATGGTTTATAAATTTATATTTTAGATATCTTTCTACATTAAATTTTTATACAAAAAATAAATATTAAATTAATAAATATTATTGTTATATTTTTTGATTTATGATTGGTTTATTATATTTAATAGATTTAATCAGTTTTTATTTAAACAAATAAATTAAACCTTATGGAGAATAAATATGTCCTAGCATTCATTTACATTGTATCATTAATTTCTTTAATATTGTATTCTTATGGAGAAAAGCTTTTCAATTACTTTGTTAATCAAATAAAATATTCCTTACTAAAACATGTCTTCAATAGAATGGTAAAAGAAGCAAAGTTAGAGGAAGAAGGTAAAAAGTACTTTAAAATATTAAGAAAAATGATTTTATACTGTGAATATTTTGATTATAATTTATTGATGAAGTTAATGAATGAAGGATATTCAAAACATAATTGTAAACTGGTTGAAGAATTATGGGGTACAATCACAATTGTTAGGAAGGAGTACTTTTTGTTTTATTCCAACATGTTTAATATTGGAATATTTTTACCGGTTTTTATGCCAGTTCTCATGCACTTCTACAAAACACTAATTAAAAAATAATTCTTATATGCCCTTTAATGCAATTAATGCCACCTTAGCTTAGTGGTAAAGCGCTAGTCTTGTAAACTAGAGAGCATGGGTTCGATCCCCATAGGTGGCTTTTTGCTAAAAGCCTTTATTTGGTTTGTTTAACATATTTAAAATATATTTTAAATTTTTGTCAAAAAATTACAATATAAATATCATTTATTAAATATATCTCCTCTTAAACAATAAGTATGCATACAATATCTTTCTAAATCTTTATTTATAATAAAATTATTAAATATAAAGTTTTGTTTAACATTCATGTTTATTTAATAATAGAAATTTTAAATGAATAAAAATTTTATTTTTGTATTAATTCATTAAGTAATTATTAATAAATCAATCAATCAATCATTTAATAATTAAAAAACAATTATAAAACACAAAAGTATCAGTTTATTTATCATTTAAAAATAAAAATAAATTAAAAACATGCCCTACAAGACTAGAATGGAATTTGATGGAGAATGTTACAAGCATGAACAATATATCCCTGTACTTGATAGAAGCCCAGACGGATCATCAACTGTTTTAGAAATATTGTTTAATAGGTATAAAAAAAAGAAAGATGGTAAAATATATGGTACAATCATTGAAGGAGAAATACTTTGGAGAACTACACAAGAAGTATTAATTGATCTTTTTAAGATAAGAAAATATTTGGCAAAGATTATAAACCCCCAAGAGATACTTGGTATTTATGCCATTAACAGATATGAATGGATACTTTCTGAGCATGTAATACATAGTTTGGGATGTATTTCCTCTCCCCTATATTCAACCTTTGGTGTTACTGCTGTTAAACATGTTTTGGATCAAACAGAAATGAAGACGTGTTTTTTAAGTGGAGAAAAAGCTGATTCATTATTTAATGACATCTTAAAGGATTCTAATACATTTCTTAAAAATTTAATTCTTTTTGATTCCTTCGAGAAACAAAAGGAAGTGGAGAAACTTGGAATCAACGTTCATTATTTACAAGATATACTTGACTCTGAGCATGTAGAACCAGAAGAACTTAGTGAGTTAATTGATGAAATTTATAATTGGGAACATTATCCTGGAAATGATGATATTGCCACAATTTGCTACACATCTGGTACAACTGGCTTGCCTAAAGGAGTTATTTTAACAAATAAGAATTTCATATCAACTATATCAGCATTCCAAAGATATACTGCTAAATATTCCTATTATAAATTATCAGAAACTGATGTTTTAATTTCTTATCTTCCTTTAACTCATATTTTTGAAAGAATTGTTTTTTTAACAGCAATCTCTTTAGGAGGTAAAGTTGTATTTTACAGGGGAAATATTAAAGAGCTTGGAAATGATTATAAAATTATACAACCTACTTTTGTAGCAGGTGTTCCCAGGGTATTTAATGTATTTAAAGATAAAATTATGGAAGAAGTTGGCAAAAAGGGGTACTTTACTCAATGGTTGTTTAAAAGAGCTCTACAATGGAAATATTTCTGGCAAAGATTTGGATACTATACTTCTTTCCTTGATTCTATTATTTTTAATAAAGTTAAGAAACAATTTGGTGGTAAAATAAGAGCTATGTTATCAGGCGCAGCACCAATTTCTACAGATACCGTTAAATTTTTACAAGCCTGTTTTTCTTGTAAGATATTCCAGGGCTATGGTCAGACAGAAACTACTGCTGCTTGTATTGTTGCACCCATGGAAGAAACGACTGTTGATACGGTAGGAATACCTTTCCCACAAAATTTAATTAAGTTAGCACCAATCGGAGATAATAAATGTGAAATTTGGGTTAAAGGAGAAAATGTATTTAAAGGATACTATAAAAATGAAGAGGCTACTAAAGAATGTTTTGAGGACGGTTGGTTTAAGACAGGTGATATTGGTGAGGTTAAGAGTAACTTATTTAAGATAGTAGGAAGAAACAAAGAAATATTCAAAACAAGCCAAGGGGAATACATAGTACCAGAAAAGGTAGAAAATATATACATGAATTCACTTATTGAAGATATTTTTATTGTAGGAAGATCTACAGAAGATTATATTGTTGCTATAGTAGTTTGCACTTCTAATGCATCCTCTGATTCTGTAATAAAGAAGATTTTAGATATTGGAAATAAAGCAGTCTATGATAAAAAAATACCAAGGTATGAAATTCCTAGGAGGGTTTTAGTAAGGAGAACTCCTTTTACTGACTTTGGAGAAGTAATTACACCTACAGGTAAGAAGAAGAGAAATTTTTTAGAAAAGTGTCTTAAGAAAGAAATTGATGAATTATATTCAAAAAATAATTAAATTCTTTATTAGTTGTTGAATTATTTACATTTTTTTCATCAGATGATGTTATTTTTATATATCAAAAAGATTACTTCTTTTATTTAACTAGATTTAACCATATCTTATTTTTTGAACAAAAAACAATATAAAGAATAAAAAAATAGCCCTAAAAGTAAAAATATATTAAGCAAAAAGAGATACTAATAAAATTAAGGTGGAAATAAAATATATTATTTAAAGATCATCTTATTTTTTATTTTTAATATGGAGCAATAAATATAAATTATTCTTTTACCAGTTTCTTACACTTGTATTGACTCTGACTGCAACCCAATTTCATTCAATAGCATTTCTATGTATTCTAATTATTGTATTTTTGAATTTTTAAAATCAATTTGCGAAAATGTATTTTCTAAAATGCAAATATAAATCATTGCTCTTCTATAATATGAATAGATTGTAGGATTTTCATTGCTATCATTTCATTAGAAGTATTAAGACTTCGAATTTCCTATTATAAGTTTAAATACAAAGAATTTTTGTAAGGAGCGTATCTTATAAATCCTAAAACTCATGCCTCTTTTACTTTTTGACTACCGTAATTGATAAATATCCAGCATAGGATATACTTTATTGAAATAATTTTTATTATATTTAATATTCCTTCGGAAAGTACTTTCATTTAGAGAATTTTTCCTATGATTAAATTGGTTGAATTAATTTTCTTTATAAAATTGTTTATAGAACCCCTATTTTTGGCAATATTTTCTTGTGTCAAGCTTAAATTCACAGCTCAAACATAAATGGACTCTCACCTATTGGAACAAAAGAAGAATATAACTTTCAAATTACTATTTCCAAACTTTTCTTATTATTTTAATAACATAATCTTGTTTAGTTTAGTTTCCTAATATATGTGCTTGGATATGACGTTCCTTAAGCCATTAATTCTAATCGCATTAAAAAAGCAGATGATTTAGCTAGACTTTTTAAAATATCAAATTGGTAGAAAAATTCAAATCATCATCTACTCAAAGTGTAGCAAAAAATTGAATGCTATTTTTAATAATTTTGATGCAACAATCGTGCTTTCTGTATTATGTTTGTTTTAATCTATAAAAAATATTGCCAAACTCTTGGCATTTTAAAAGATATAAAATTAACCTTTAATTTATTAAATTATCAATGTTATCATTTTTCATGAGTTGGGTTCGTTGACGGCATCCTGGTTGTTGGCTTGCTCTTCTTTCATCATGATGTTTGTTGTTCTGGAGCCGCATGATGGGTTAGCAAAAAAATTGTTTAAATAGTTTAGTTTTTCTAGAAAAACTTCCTTATCTGTATTAATAATTTATTTTTATTATATGTAAAATTAGAATGTAGTGCACTACAATGTAGATAAATTAAGTTCTCATATATTTTTATATTTTCACTTATATGGGATATTTTCTTATCTTTTATAGTTTTTTGGTTGAGTTTGATTTCATAAAAAATTATATTTATAATAATAAAAAATAGCTATCGAAATTCTGATTCTATGTATGCCAAACAACAATTTATATGGGCGCGATATCTTTTTCAGAAACTTTTTATGCATGATATAGTTGAACATTTTTTTATTTCCTTTACTGATCTAGTTATCCAGATCAAAATGGGTGAGAAAAATACCTTAAAATATAAATATCGAGAAAATCAAATTATAATGCAGTTCCGCAATATTTTAAATTATATATTGTAGTGCAAAAGATGCTTTGAATAATATTTAATTTATTTAATATTTTTAATATTATTTATTTATATATTATTTGATACCCATCATCATGGGAGGATTGAATAAAGGTAATTTTACTAAAATTGTATTTAAAAGTAAACTATCAAATGTTTACAAGGCACGCTCCCGGTGTCTTGTAGACTTGTTTCTCAGCTGTGGCGGCAACCTGGAGAAACACTGCATGTATGTTAAAAGTTTCTATTTTCTGCACTTATGATCTATTAAAATCGCATGAAGATACCACAACCAATTTTAAAACCAAACGATATCTTTTAGGTTTAAATTTAAAGTTCTTATGTATGATGTTAGCAGATAATATCTTTAATGTTAAAAGAAATAAAATTGAATTTGATCCTTTAATCATAGTTGACCACCCATTTTTAATGTTTGGGAAGCAAACTTTTTAAAAACTATTTATAGTATTTTAATTTACTTCAAAGCAAGTATTTATCATGGTATGTTTAAAAGCTATTTATATATAAAAATATTTTAAAAGAATTTTAATTGCAATAAAAGCTTTAGAGATCCTTTTTTATTGATATAAAATAGTAAAAATCAAAAATATTTTTCTAAACACACCTTATGAATGATGAGTTCATTTAAAAAATTGATTTAACAACCTAATAATGCTAAAATCTTTTTTATTTAAAAAATTGAAATAATTTAATACCGTATAATTAAAGATTCATACGTATAAAGATAATATCTTTAAACAAAAATTTAATTCTTTGTTATTTAAATCCTTTTTTACGTCATTTAATTTGATTTTTAATGCAAATTTTATTAGGAAAATTCCTTTAAACCTGAGTTGTAATATATTTGATCAAGAGTATTAGAAATCAAGTATAAAAATATTTTTAAAACTAAAAATATTTCTCTTATCATGACAAACCTAATTAATATTTTACTTACCTTTTAAAAAATCTGTGATAAACAGTACATATAGAAATATAATAGACTAAAATAGAAAATATGCAGCAACTAGATAATGTTTTTAAAGCATGATTCTCATCCTTATTAAAGAATGATAAAAATAGATCGGTTATAACC
Organism: Anncaliia algerae PRA339; assembly: GCA_000385875.2. Taxonomy (NCBI): domain Eukaryota; kingdom Fungi; phylum Microsporidia; family Tubulinosematidae; genus Anncaliia; species Anncaliia algerae. The sequence continues at coordinate 124,834 of KK365132.1, forward strand.
AAAATATACACTATTATGTTCAGTAGATATGATATTTTGTGTAAGCGAATTGTATAAATTATTTTTATAAATACCCTACATATAAGAAACAGATAAAAGAGTATTCTGAATATTTTGTTACAAATTCTGATCTAATTAATTTTAACTTACCTTATATGCTGTCTTTAGCATAGAATTCGCCCCAATCCTATCATTTAATTTAAAAAATATATTAGTTGAAGGCAAATATCTCAACTTATAGAAGATATAGCATGATTCAACTACCATAACCAACAAGCTTGCCATATTAATATATCCATATTTTTGAAACATTGTTATTAGCATCCCCGAAAGGATGATATATATTCTTAAGACTATGTAAAAAAGTAAAGCCTCAAGGTTCTTTTGGATCATGGCATAAATTACAGATATAAATGAAATATAATTTGCCAAAAAGGCTAATTCCATGAAATGTATTAAAGAACAACATGGTTTTATACCCAAACTTCTATAGTATTCGATTGTTTTATGTGCATATACTAAGAATATACTTGTTTCTATCACATAAAATGATACAATAATTAGTATAACATGGTTTATTTGTTTACTTCTCGCTCGTTGGTCTGACATTGTTTTTTAGATCTGATTTTTTTATAATATTGACAGAAAATTTCTTTTGATTTGGTATTTATCAAAAAAACGTTAATTTTAATAAATCGAATTCAAATTTTCTAATTTTAATTAAACAGTTTGTTTTAAGGTTAAATTGAATTGAATCGTGAAACTAATATAAATTTCATTCATTTTGTAAAATTACAATGACAAAAAAAGATCATATATAGAACTTAAATATTGCAATAATTAATAATTTTCAAATCAAAATAATATGAACACCTATCAGTGAAATAGATCATGGTTATAATACAATTTATTTAAAAAAAGACCTAGAAAATGTTTGCAGACAGCAATGATATTGTTTTCTTTATATAATTAAACTATTAAATTTAATGATTTTTGGAGCTAAAGATTCTTTCATTAAAAGTTTTATCAAACAATAAAAGCTCAATCAATCACAAATATCAATTTAAATTATTATTAGCAAATACAATTAAAAAGTATATTTGAAAAGTAAGTATAAAATAAAAAAATAGAAGAATATTGTTAATCTTTTAGGATAATTGTGTTAATCTACATTCCTATAAGGGTTCGAATCTTGGATTAATTAATTTAATTTTATTTTAAAGGAATTCTTGTATTTAAAAATATTTTCTTTATCATCTTAATTACAAGTCCAACAACAAATAAAACTAAAATATACAACACTTATTTGATATATCTAGATCACACTTTCCCGTATGAAAAAACTATATGGACACACACCTAAATGCAATTAAGAATGCTACAAACAAACTAGCAATAGCTTTATCAAAAAGTTCAAAGAAACAATCAGCATATCTACATAAGTAAATACAATATTTATCAAAGAAAGAGGTGATGTTGTGTATGGTGTCATCATACACATATTTGAATTTTAAGAAGGGATTTTAAAGTGATTGCGATAGTTAAAGAGGATTGATGTAGACAGAAACAAAGTTTCAGTTGAAAATTATTTGAATGAAACTTTTAAATAAAGTATGGTTTTTACAAAGAAATATTCTTCAAGTATAAATTTATCGGCCCTAATCGCGGCGCCCAAAGAGGCGATAAAATTCTATACACCTATAATGAGTTCTCTTGTAGAAAATACAGAAGAATATTATATAATTTAATTTTAAATTATGACATCATGATTGCTGATTTTATTGAATAATTTTTGCAATAATACCTCAAATCCAAATTTAAACAAACCTTTTATCAAATTTTTAGCATCTTCTATTTAATTTTGTCGAATACTTAACTAAAGTCAAATTATACATAATATAAATTGAATTTTTACCATCTAAGCTCATAAAATATTCTATTATTACAAATGAACATGGAAAAGAAAAATTGACTTTATTGAGATGGAATAAAGGTTTATGGGTAAATGTATACTTAGGATCCCCCCCCTTAATTGAGTGGGATTTCAAAAAAAAATATCAACAATTTAAATAAATACAAACACTACATAACATTGTTAAAAATTTAAAATAATAGACTAATAATATATAAATAGTATGTAACTAAA
>KK365132.1:127079-138023 GCA_000385875.2 Anncaliia algerae PRA339
ATTCTCTAGTATTAATGTCGATTCCGCCTACAACCCACGGACTTCTTGGAATTCTCCCGACATTATACTTTCTTTTACTAAATTTGCTTTCATCAATCTCAATTACATGCCCAGGTCCTCCTATTCTACCCCTCGAATTTTCTTTTAATATTATATAAGAAAGTTTTTGTAGCTTATTGTACCATTTACTAATTGTTTTATGTCCTGAGAATTTTAGCTCGTGCATGACTTTCTGTTGATTTAAGTCTTGAGACCAGTAGTAAGCAAGATCTAGAAGCCTTGCTAAATCCAATTTATTGTTAAAAAATATGGTGTCCTTGAAAATAGAGGGAGCAGTAGAACAGGCTTTGCATTTCCATCTGAAAGTGTTCTTATATTCTATTAATCGCATATGACCCCCTAAACATTTTATGCAGTTCTTTAAAACAGGTATAACTTCTATTTCCTGCAACCATTTTATAGTTTCGGCAAGATTAACCGTTTTTCCTACTAGTTCTCGATGCGTGATATTCATTGAGGCTATTTAAATTAATAAATATTATATACCTACATAATAGAAAAGTAATAGTTTAAAAATTACAATATATAGTTTTTATTTAACTTGTCTTTTAATTATTGTTTTTAAGTGCATATATCGATATTTTATTGCTATTATTGCATTTAATATTTTTGTTTTTTAGAGGCAAAAAATCCCACTCAATTAAAGGGGGGATCCTAAGTATACATTTACCAAATTGCCTACTATATTTCTATTAAAATCTTTCCCATAGTAAAGAGATGTATTATAAATCTTCTAAAATTTTTAATTTAACCATCATTTATAAGGTTAGTCTTTATTATATTTTATCTGAAGTGTTTTATTATTGTAAGAATATGAATATATTCATATTTATTTAAAGATATAATTTTTTGCCCTATGATGGAACACAGGCAAAAAAACAAGAAGTTGTTTTATAAAAAATAGGTTTGAGATGTCTATCTCTCCTATTTGTTAGGAGATAAAATATCTTTAAAGCACAACAATTATGTACATTATTTTAATTGCTAGAAATTTTACTTTTAAAAAATACAGCTTTTAAGCGAAACATATCATAAATACCAACTGCAATCAATTTTTTATGATCTCTACAAGTATTTTGATAAGTTTTAACCAAACCGAATTTAAAACCATGCTTCCACGATTAATATTTTTTATTCTTAAAATATATTCGAAGAAAATAAATATTTTATCCCTCTCCCAACATTAATTTAATTCAGGTTTAATAAGATTGTGATTAAATATTAACGAGATCATTAATTGTTAAATGGGGATAAAATATTTTAAATCGAACAAATCTTTTTTCTTTAAAAAATAGATTTAAAATTAATTTAATTAGATATTGTATGGAAATAGTGATAAACTTAATTTTAAAAAATATTTTACTTCGAAATAATTTATTATTGTAATAAATATCTTATAACTAAAATAAAAATAATTAATATAAATTAAAATAAATAATTTATAAAAAACTAATTTAATTCAAATATCCCATGCAAAAAATTATAGCTTCATCTGAAAAGATTCTTCTTTTAAGAGAAAAAAGAAAAGCAATAAGAGAAACCATTGAAAGAGAAGAAATTGCTGTTAATAAATTAGTAAAGGATAATTTGGATTTATTTGATTATATTATTAATGTAGACCATATGAGCATTTGTGAAGCAAATATTTTAGAGACAAAGTTTAGGTTACTTGTAGAAGAAAGAATAAAGGATATCTGTGAAGAAACATACAAACAAATATTGCTGATTTATGAGAAATTGATAATTCCTGATAAAATAAGCCTAACCTTTCCAGAGCAAAATAAAAAAGACATGCTTGTTTCCCTAGAAGACTATCTTAAATTTTTGTTCTGCGTTCACTTATTTGAAGAAAAATTGAATATTAAAAGTGATACTTGCATCCATTTTAATTTAATATCATTAGAATGTGTTTTTAGCAGTCAAAATGAAATACTTTCTAAGATAAATCCTGTAAATATTACTTGGAATATTGATACTTCTCTTTTAGAGTTATTTAAGAAGAATATTACAATTAATTTTAACACAGAGAACCTCAACACTTTTATAATGAAAAAGAAATTGGATTTATTTTTAAAATACTTAAAAAAATACATGAGTTTTCCCAAGGAAGGACTCTTCTACTTAAATTCTTATTTACTCCCTAAAAATTTTGCAACAATTAATTTAATCCATGAGAAGGATACTAACTTAAGTGAATCAGATAAAATAATAAATGATTTTTTTAGTGAGGTAAATATTATCTTACTCCAATCAGATATTGATGAAGAGAGTAAAGCATTGATTTATTCTTATATGATGTTAATTAATAAGGGAATAACCTCATTTGCTGATACTTCATATTTTAAGGATAAAGGAACATATTATTATGTTAAGTGGATTGATGTGTTTAAGAATGAAGTATATTATTAATTAAATTGTTTTTATTTTGAATTCATTATATAGATATTTTGTTTTCAGAAAGCTGAGCAAATTTTTTTCTTTAGAAAGTAAATTTTTAAAAACTCCTTAAGTGAACTTCGTATCAAAAATATAAAATAAATACCATATTTATTTTTAATGATTAAAAATATACAAATTAAGCTTTGAATATGAGGATATAGCAAATGCATTAATGCTATTGATGTATTTTTACTTTACAAAAGAATCTCTTTAAATAAAAAGTTATTACAAGATGGTTTCAACAGATTTTTACTCGTAGATTTTTTTAGAAAAGATTAAAATTAACTAATGTCGCATTTAATATTTTTAACTGAAACTAACTCTTAATATGAACATATATTATCAATCAGATGCTGTTTTCTATTATGAATAGATACAATTTACATATGAGTTATATTGAAAAAATAACTACATCCTCTAATACAACAATAATGCTTTTACTCAATTATAATACTGTCTATTTAAAGCCATGAATTAAATAAATTAAGCGTAGATTTTTGTACATGTCATAACATCTTTAAGGAAAAATTCAGCAGATAAATCTTTTAAATCAACATTAATAACATTTATAAGTATTTATTCAAGCTATACTTATTTTGACAAAGTTATTTTTGCAATTCTAGCAGCATATCCAATACCTATGATCACTTTAATTTATCAATTATTATGGAAAAAGGCATTTATAGCTTCCAAATATTTTTTACAAATGGTATTCTACAAACTGCTTTTTCTTTTCTAAATTATTTCTGTTAGAATTTTTACATCAAAGAAAATATATAAGATTAACTTTTTCCATGTTTTTACTGAAAATTGTTTTTTCCAAAACAGGATCAATAAATAATTTTTTTACTTTTCCATTTAAACATGTTTTTTTAATATGATAAATCAACTAATTCAACATTTTGACTTTGTATTTTTTCTTTGTGTTAGTTGATAAATTAATATAACATAATTTTTGTTTTTAAAAATGATTCATGATATTAACTGCTTAATATTTAGGTATTCTCATATTAAAAAAATATTTTACGTGGGAATAATATACTTAACATTTTTAAAATTTTATTTAAACTAAATTTTTTATCGTTATTAAAAGATATATTTTTTATTCTAAAGAATTTATAATGAATAGTTGTCTTCATTCTTTCAATAAATGTTTAAATTCATTAAAAAAATAAAGTACTTACATTAATAAATGTTAATTTTTTAATAAATTTACCTTTAATTTTAATAAAAACTTATCCAATTAAATTATATTTTTAATAAAATAATTTCTATATAAAAGAAACCAGAATTTAATAAATGCAGGAAGAAGAGAAAACAAATTTACCTAACCTAAAAGAGATCTGCAATGCAAAATACCAAAATCCAAAATTCGTATATGATGGAAAGAGAATGAGAGTCCTAACTGTGAGAAGAACTCTGGACTATGCATCGGCTTATGTATACAGAAAGTATTTTAAAAAACCTATGCCAATATGTATTGACAGCACATCCTTTTTAGGGCTGCAGCCGGACCCTGCAAAAAAATATTCTAATGAAAGCCAAATTTTATACATGAAAGAGCCTTTATTTTGTGAACCTAAAGAAGCTATAACTAGTGAATTCGCGCATATTTCAATTAACAAAATAAAATGTCCTATAAATGTTGTAAAATATACCCCAGATGGAAGAAGGCTTATGTCGGGCACTTCAACGGGCGAATTCACACTTTGGAATGCATTTAGCTTTAATTTTGAAACCATCTTACAAGCCCATGAATCTCCTGTTAGAAGTCTTTGTTGGTCACCTAGCGGGAAATTTTTAGTTAGCGGTGATTCTTTAGGAATTATGAAGTTTTGGCATCCTTCGATGTTGAATTTATTGAAAATTGATGCACACAATGAGCCTGTGAGAGATATTTCATTTTCATCATCGGATAGCAAATTTTGCACAGCTTCTGATGACGGTACCATTAAAATATGGGACTCAAAGGAATCAAAAGAGGAAGGACAACTTAAAGGCCACGGTTGGGATGTAAGAGTAGCACAATGGCATCCTGAATATTCTTTAATTGCTTCTGGAGGCAAAGATAACCTAGTAAAATTATGGGATCCACGAGTTAAAAAAGAACTTAATACACTTCATATACATAGAAATACCATTTTGGCTCTTCAATGGTCTAAGGATGGTAAATATTTACTTTCTGGAGGGAAGGATCAGGTTGTTAAGAAGTTTGATTTAAGAGCCTTTGAAGAAATTTTTTCCTATAAGAATCATAAGAAAGAGGTTACTGCTATTTGCTTACACCCTAATATTGATAGTCTGTTTGTATCAGCAAGCTCAGAAGGCGGATTGTATTTTTGGGAAATGTTTGATGAGAATCCTCTGAAGATAGTAAATCAAGCACATGACAACACAATATGGGGTTTAGATTTTCATCCATTAGGCCATGTTTTGGCTTCAGGGTCAATTGACAATTCAGTGAGATTCTGGGTCAGAGAACGTCCTAATAAAATTATTGAGTCTAAGATTAAAAGCATAGAAGATAAAGAAAGAATTCCCGGTTTAAATATATTTGAATGATACAAAATAAAAATTTTTATGTACAAATTATAAATGTATGTAGAGGTATTTATAAAATATATCATAACTTTATATGATTCCTTTAACATTATTATAAAATTAAAAATATTTTATTTAAAAAAAATATTTATTCTTTCTACCTTACCTGAACATGAAAAAAACCACTCCTTCTTACAAATAATTCTCATTTTCAACACCTCAAAAACTTTACTCTATTTACATAAGACATCTCTTAACCAAGTGATATACAAATGGATATGACAAAAATAATTCATAAAGTTTAAATGAACATAATATCCTCGTTAGTCTTTTAATTTTTTACGTGTAATGGTAATAAAGGAATATATATTGATTAAATCATTGAAAAGAATTTCTCCTGCGTTTTAATTTCAGGGATAGGATAGAATTACTATATATAAAGCAGTTTAATTTTTTGGGTATTTATAACTTGATATTATGATTATATTAATATATTATGAGTTTCTTTTACAAATTTTAATAAGAAAACTTATGTAATTATGAAATATGTAGGGATTCTTTATTTAGAGTATATAGCTGAATAATCTCTTATTTTTTGTGCATATAAAACTATATTGAAATTAATGATTTCTAGTAATATTAAAAAGCCTTTTGAACTACCACATGAATATTGGTATGGTAGCCTAAAGTTTTGATCAAATCTGGTTTGATCAAAGAAAGCCATATTGTTATCAGCTATTCAAAACTTCTATTGTATAAAACTACTTCTTTGTTAGTTTTTCTTTCTTATTTGGATGAACAAAGATAACAGTTCAGAATTTAAATATGTTAAGTAAAAATCTATGACCTTCTTTCATATATCCAAGATCATAGATTTTACAATCTCATTCTTTTATATCTTGTTAATAAAATTTGTTAAATATTAACTATACCCATGCAGTTGTCTTAATTGTTTTATTAAAATAATCTACGATTACATGTTGGTTATATTCTGTAACCAAACTCAGTTCTTTTCAAGAAGATCTTTTTTAATTTTTAAAAATTTTACAAATTAAAACTGTATTTATTAATCGTAACATTTCTTCAATTTTGTTATTAAAAATATTGCATGGTCAATCAAATCATCTTTAAGAAATTATTTAATTTATTGATTATGTTGCCAAGTTTATTATAAATCAAGTGAGTTTTATTTATCATGTAAAATCAATGAATAAAGAAATAAACAAAATACTCGCATTTAAATTCTATGTCTTAATATTGTCAAAATGGCTATTTATTAGTCACCATAATCTCATCAAATTAAATTACTATTAGATAATAGATAATTAAGAATATCATTTTATAAAATAACTACTATTTTTTCCTTTATAGTTAGTTTCCTTTACCATATACAAAAGCAAATCTTTTATTTATATAAAATTTTTCATTATGCTTGAAAAAATTCTTATTCAGGTGTAATAATTTATTTTATATTTTTTCTAAACCATTAGTATCCTCAGAATCAAAGTCAGTTAAATATTTATATACATTTTTGAGTAAAAAATAAGAAATGTATATAAAATCATGAAAAGTAATATTAAAATAGTTTAAATATTTAATATTTTTTTAGCTAAAAAAGAATAATTAAATAAAAAATATTAAAAAAGAAGGTTGTCAAAGGCAAAGAAATACAATCTTTATAAACCTATAATTTATAATCTGATCAATAATAGAATATATTACAGTAAAATATATAATTCAATTAATCTTATATTTAAATAAAATATTTGATAGAATTAAATTTATTTGTTCAAAATGAAAATATTTACAATTCTTAAATATAAAATATATTTAATACTTTATAGATTTATTTATGCACTACATGACTCACAGTTCTCATCATCCAAGGAACATGTAGAAAGAGACTTAACTGTTTGGTTTAACAATTCTTTATCAACTGTAAACTTAATAGCAGATGACTTAGGTTGTGTTCTTAGGTAATACATTCCTGTCTTTAATCCATTCTTCCAACCATAGAAATGCATACTAGTAAGCTGCTGCATTGTTGGGCTACTCATAAAAATATTTAAGGACTGAGTCTGATCAATAAATGGTCCTCTACCAACTGATAAATCAATAATACTCTTCATTTTATACTCCCATACTGTTTTATATATGTCTCTTATTTCTTTAGGTATTATGGGTATGTTTTGAATAGATCCTTCATTCTGAATCAATAAATTTTTGATTTCATTGTTCCACAATCCTCTTTCTATTAAATCCTTCAATAAATGTTTATTAATTACTTGGTATTCTCCAGCCAATGTTCTTCTTGTGTAAATGTTAGAAGTAAATGGTTCAATGCATTCATTAAACCCAAGTATCTGTGAGGTAGTTGCTGTTGGCATACAAGCAGTTAACAAAGAATTCCTTACTCCATGTTTAATGATTTTACTTCTAAGAGACTCCCAATCTAAATGACTATTAGGTTTAACATTCCACATATCAAATTGAAATTCTCCTTTAGAAAGAGGTGATCCTTCAAAGGATGAATAAGCTCCTTCTTCTATAGCCAATAGGTTACTCTCTTCTAATGCTGCATAGTAAATACATTCAAAGATATTTCTATTTAATACTTTAGCTTCCTCTGAATCAAATGATATTTTAAGCATGGCAAATAAATCAGCTAAGCCTTGTACTCCAATACCAATGGGTCTATGCTTAATGTTGCTACTTTTTGCTTCAACTACAGGATAAAAATTGTAATCAATTATTTTGTTTAAATTTCTACAAATAACCTTTGTTACTTCCATTAATTTAGAAAAATCATAGAAAAAGGGAGAATTATTTTTCAAATTAAGTTTTTCATTGATTTCATTTCTTAAAAGTGCTTCATTTGATTCTCTTTTTACTAAGAAGGAAGGTAAAGCAATGCTTGCTAAGTTACAAACTGCTACTTCATTCTCACTGGTAAATTCTAAGATTTCTGCGCATAAGTTACTTCCTTTTATTATTCCTAAGTTCTTTTGGTTGTTTTTTTTATTACAGCTGTCTTTATAAAGAATGTATGGAGTACCTGTCTCTATCTGTGCTTCAATAATTGCTCTCCATAATTTCTGGGCTGGTATTCTTTTCCATACTTTATTTTCTTTCTCATATTTCTCATATAAATTATCAAATTCATCACCATAAACTTCAGACAATCCCTTTGCAATATTTGGACAGAATAAACACCAATCTTCATTTTTTTCCACCTTCTTCATAAATAAATCAGGAACCCAAAGTGCTGTGAAAATACTTCTACTTCTCATCTCTTCTTTTCCTGTATTTTTTCTTAAATCTAAAAATTCAAGTATTTCTGGATGCCATGGCTCAAGGAAAAATGCTATTGATGAAGCTCTTTTGTTTCCACACTGTGAAATAAATTTAGACATTGCTTCAAATACTTTTATCATAGGAATTATACCATTGGACGTTCCTCCTGTTGAAAGGGGAGAGCCTCTGGCTCTGATATGAGAAATGTTCACACCAATTCCTCCTGCCATTTTAGCTATGTGTGTACATTGTGTTAGTGTATCAAAAATTCCTTTTGCTGAATCATCCTTAATTGTGAGAAGAAAACAACTACTCATCTGGGTTTTATTGCTTCCTGCATTAAAAAGTGATGGTGTAGCATGTATAAAGTATTTATTACTCATCAATTCATAAGTCTCTTTTACTTTCTCAAAATTCTCTCTATGTATAAAAACACTTACTCTTAAAAATAGATCTTGAGGTCTTTCAATTACCTCTCCATAAGAAAGCAGGTACCCCTTAAGGAGTGTTCTCAGTCCGAAAAAAGAAATAAGATTATCTCTTTTGTAATCTATTAATTTATCATAGGCTTCTTTATTTTTACATACCAGATTATAGAAATCCTCTGAAATATACCTAGTGTTTTTGTATAAAAGAATGATCTTCTCTGAAAATGAATTGCTTGTAGATTTATGCAAAGATGAAACCAGTATTCTTGAAGCCAACACACCAAAATCAGGATGTAAAGACATGCAAGATGCTGCAGTTTCTGCAGAATACTCACATAATTCAGTTGTGGTCATGTTATTTACTATTCCCAGCATAATCTTATCCACAAATTCATTGGGATTGATATTCTTTGTATCTAATCCACATGTGTGTGCTTGTATTGACTTAAGCAATTTACTTCTGTCAAATGGTCTTGGCTCATTATTTCTTTTAATTATGAACATTATAGGGCTTTAGACTGAATATTTGTGTTTAAATACTTTTGGAGGGAAAATTGGAGGCAAAGAAAATATTTTAAAATTAATATTTTAATTATTTAAAATAAAAACCTTTTAGGTTTATTTAAATATTTGATAAATAAATTTGAATAGGAATTATTTCATTAAAATAATTTTTTTTGTTATTTTACATTAATCTTTATATAATTCATGAATAATATCATCATTAATCATTTTACAAATAACTCTATCTAAATCATTAATCACTAAAAAACAATTTAAATTGTATTTGTCTCTTCTTTTAATCAATGATACAATATAATTTTTATTATTCATAATTATTTTATCATTTTTATTATTTTTTACTTTATAAATCGTAGATGCAACTAATTCTTTAAAGTTTTTCTCTTCATTTATGCAATTTATAATGATTTTAAATAGTTCATTGGTTAATTCAATAAATTCAACTTTATTTCTTATACTTTTTAAATTTCTTATTTTTTTTCTTATTGATTTTAATAAATTTTTTAATTCTTTTTCTTTATTTTTAATTGCTTCCTTTAATTCATCCAATTTAATGACAGCATTAATTTTAAAATTTAATTGTTTTTGTTTAATAAAATTATAAATGAAAGAATTATTTGCATTAATTAGTTTTTGCTTCAGGCCATTGATTTGAGGAATATTTTGGTAAGCTTCAATATTTTTTAACGTTTGAGAGCTAAATAGGAGTTTTATAAGAGGGGTATTATTAATTGTATAAGTTAAATAGTTAATATCTTGTTCAGATTTTACAAAAGTAACCATAAATATATTGAGCAAATACATGGGCAATATTTTTATTAAAAATATATAAATAATTAACAAAAATTAAGATATTTATAAAAAATAAAGTTAAAAAATATAAAATTATCAATAAAATATCTTTATCCATTACAAGAAAGGACATAAAAATATATTTAAGGATTAATGTATGATAGCAAGTTTTGCTTTAGCTATTTTAATTAGTAAATAATATAGTTTTATAAAAAATTGTTACAAAAAATGAAATCTTTTTGATGATTTTACTAGAATCTACTCTATTAAATATTTAATGGTAGCACTCTTCATCAACTAATATTCAATAAGTTAATTTAATGCAAAAGGCCTACCTATTTACTGTCTCTATTTGATTATTAAGACAAGATGTTATATCATTATAATTAATTAAAAATTTAAGTTTAGAATTAAATTCAATAAATTTTCTGGATCAATGCTATTATTTTAACCCGGGTAATAAAATAGCATTGACAATTTATAAATTTTATTAAAGAAATTAAATATTACAAATAAATAAAATATGCTTTCCACCCAATATGAATACAGATAAGATGGAAACTATGTTGATAAGATTAAATAAAAAAGAAGATATTGAATTTCTACAATTAAACAAATTTCGCACGAAAAAATAAAGTATGAAGGATGCCACACAAGTCTATCAATGATATAATTTAAAGTTATTAACGATGCTATCCATATAGATGCATGAATAAATTGTGCTTATTTTATAAAAAAGAACTTTGATAAGAAATTTTTCTTTTTTTGAAAATATAAACTTTGATTTCATAACAATTTTTAAAGTCGTTAGTGCATGGTGTATCGATAAACCAACACATTCCATCATAAAAAAACTAAATCTACATCA
>KK365132.1:172403-190647 GCA_000385875.2 Anncaliia algerae PRA339
TTAAGTAATTAAATATAATGCTTACTCTCAATACCTAATAAATATTTTCTCACATAACTAAACAATTAATTTTCAGATGGTAAAATATATGTAATACATAAAAAATAAAGTGATTTTATCTTAACAATGGTAAATCTATTGAATATTATTTATAATATTTTTTATTAAAAATATTATTTCTTTTATTATTTAAAAAAAATTTAATAAATTAAAAATATAATTATTTTAAAAATGAATCCTATGAAGAATGTTAACATAAAACACCTTAAAAGGATATTCAAAGATAAATTAAATAATAAAGAACACCCTTCTATCTTAACAAAAGAAATATCAGAAAACATTTGTATATTAGGCCTATCTGTTGAAACCTATAAGCCAATTGTAAGATCATTTAGTAAATATCTTAATAATAAAAACTTAACTACTTTATCTCTTGAGGAAATAATATCATATTTTAATGGCTTGAATGAAAGGATTAATTTATTTTTCTCTGAATCAAAAATACTTATGAATGAAATAAATGATAAATTATTTTTATCAAAGGAAGTATTTGTTAAGAAGGAATTTATACAAGTAAAACTAAAGAAAAAGATTAGTTTGAAAATTAAATCATTGGAGGAAAACATTATTAAAAATATGTTAAAAATGATTAAACAAAAAACAAAAGCTGAACTCATCAATCAAATGTTAATATTTTTTAAGAAATTTAATGTATTTAGTTACTTTTTTAAAAAATTAACTAAGAAAACAATTCAAATGTTACGCAAGGAAAATTTGAGTAAAAAACTGAGTAAAGAGGAAAAGGTAAGAACTATTTGGAAGATTTTAAGGAGAGAAAAACAAAGAATTTTTATGAAAAGTTTTTTTAAAAAAGTTGAAAAAGCGTTTCTAAAAAAGTATTTAAAACTTACAACTGATGATATATTTTCATTTAAGGATAAAAATTTAAAAATATTACTTAAATTAATAATTAAAAGCAAAAAGAGTGAAGAATTTTTAATAAAAATATCTCAATTTATAGAAAAAGACATTATTTCATTTGAAGAATTTAGCATAGCAACAATTAAATTACATCAAATTAAAAGATTTATCAAGCAAATTAAAATGAATGAAGAAAAAAGAAACAACTTTGCAACTAAGATCGAGGAATTTATGGAAAGGTTTATCCTTAAAAATGAAAGTGTACATTTTAAAGAGTTTTCAGATAGCGCAAAAATTAAAGAAAACTTTATTTTTGCAGGAATATTTCTTAGGTTTACTTCAGAGGCAGAACAATTTATAAATTTAATAAAGGAGGCTTTCAGTGATGAATTACTAAATAACCAGTTAGAGGGAGCTCAAGATTTTATTAAAATATGTAAAGAGGAGGAGGTAGGTAATAATTTGATTTATAAGTTAGAGTGCATGGTTAATGAAGTTTTATCTAAAAAGATATGTGGTAGATCAGAAATTACAACTATTAGTTCAATTTTTTGGCCCAAATTTGAAAATTATGAATTTGATTTTCCTGAACTGCAAAAAATTAAAAGTAAATTTTTTCTAGAAGAACAAAAGAAAGATTCTAAGCTTAAGTATGAATTTAATGATCTAATTTCATTGTGTGAAGTTGATTTTAATGGATCCCTTTTATTAGTTACATTAATGCAATACAAAATAATTCTTATGCTAACTAAAACCCAAATGACTCTTGAAGAAATTGAATCCTATTTTAATACAAAGTCATTTATGGTTCATTTTTCTCCATTGCTAGAAAATAATATCCTTTATGAAGAAATGGGATATTTTCACGTTACAATTAATCCTATAAATGCAAATGTCCTGCCAATAAAATACACAAGAGATTCATTAAGGTTAACTGATGAAATTGAAAAGACAAATCATTTACTTTTAGATTCTTGCATAATGAAGTTTCTTAAAAGAGAGAAAAGAATGAAAATAAGAGTATTACATAGAAAATTAAAAGATACATCTTTATCAGAGAGATTAAATGCTTTAGCAGAAAAAGGATATTTGAAAATAGAAAATGAGGAAATAATTTATATTCCTTAGAATAAAATAATTGATATCAGTTTAAAAAAGTACTTTAGCCCTAACTAATTTAAATAAACATTTTTAATTAATAAAAGTATAATATTTGTAAAGAAAATTACTTGTTATATTATTTTAAATATTTATTTATAAATTATTTTTTAAAATATTAACCAATGATAAATGTTTATGATTAATTATGTACATTTAAATGATTTAATGCTTGTATATTATGAACTTTATGCTATTTAGTTTACTACGCCAAATGAACTAGATATTCCAACTTTAAAATATCATGTAAAATAATTTCCTTTTCAAACAAAAGCATTGGTTCATAAAATTTAAAATATATTTATTTTGATTATATAAAAAATTTTGTTCATTCATAAAAGACTTAAATTATAAATGTATTTTAGGCTAAATAGTTGATAATATTTGGTTTCTTTTTATAAGATTTGGCTTTATCGATAATTTTTTTAAAGTAATTTAATATAAATTAATTAAAAAATAGCATTATAATAACACAGTATATCTGATATATTAACTATTTAAATCTTTAAAACTATTGGATATAATTCAAATAAATTATATTTAATATTTATTTCTTAAAAATTATTTTAATTTTTGTGTCTAAAAATGATAAAAGTAATGAAATTATAAAAATAATTTAATATTAAAAATTAAGGAATTATTTTTTCATCATGAATATGTAATATTTAATTGGTTAATATAATCAATTATTAATTCATCAGTGAAAATAGTCTTTTAAATGCATACAATACTTAGGAGATAAAGAATTAAAAAGAAGAAATGTAAGTGAATTATTTAATATAAATTTCATTCTTGTTGCTACCATAAACCACTTTACAATTTTTTAATGCAATGTTACAGCGGGTAATGAAATCAACTGGCAAGGAGAAATCAACGATTTCAAGGTAACGAAGTGTTGATTTAAGTGAGGTTAAAAAATGGAATAAAATATAGAAATCAACTTCACAATTTATTATCTTAAAAGAAACAAGGCAGGAAAAATAATTAAAATATTCTTTTAAAAAACCTTTGTTTATGCAAGTATTTGTTAATATCAAATCGAAAATTCTTGTATTTTCTTCAAAAGACAAAATAAACTTCTTAGATATATTATTTAGTGATGGTTGATATACTAAACATTTTACATTTTTATAAGGATAATTATAAAACTCCTCAGATAAAAGCGTCAATTGCAGAAATGGTCCTGTCTTTAAAGTAAGATCATACTTAAAGACCATTTCTCCAGAAATAAAATGTAAGAAGTTGCAATTATTCAATGCAAAAATATCAAAAAATAATTCAGAAAATATATTTTCCAAATAAATTGCTTTTAAATATTTCATATTTCCAAAAATTTCCAGAAAATTTGTATTTTGTTCAAGTTTTGTTATTTTTAAGTTTTTAAGAAAGAGTTCAGTTAATTTATGCTGATTTAATAAATCAATTAATGCATTGCATTGAATAGAACATTTGCTTATGATCAATGATCTAAGTTGGTTACAGGATAACCCCTCGGAAGAAATTACTTCTTCAATATTTTTAAATTTTATTTCTTTTAATGAATTATTTGTTAATAAAGAAATGTCTAATTCGTTGCAGCCACTAATTAAAATACGTTTAAGCATAAAACAGCTAGAAATATCATAATTAAATGAGTTTATATTTCTAAACTTAATATATATTTCATTTTCCTTATCAATTACTTTAGAAATATCTTTTCCATCTACCTTAAAGGAATACCTCTGACCTATACCGTCAAATCTTTGATCATAATCTTTAAGTATTGTTGATAGGTTATAATTTACTTGGTTAGTAAGATCAAAAGATCTCCATTCTTCTTCCGAAGTATTTAAAGTTTCTTCTCTTTGGTTTTTATTCAACTTTATAGCATTTTCTTCAGTTTCTGATATATTTGTTAAAAGAATGTCAGTTAATTTTTTCATAAAAAATATAGAAATTTTATTTTATTATTTTAAATAATTTAAGGAAAATTCTTCTTAAAATTGATTTAAAAGAAGGAATTCTTTCTGAAATAATTAAAAGAATACCAATCATTTCAATAATAAATCCAAAGAATACTGCCTTCTTAACCATAAATGCCAATCCGAGGATAAAAAGAGTTGTTCCTTTAATCTTACTTCTCGATATAAACAAACTAAAACTTCCTCTGTTATAAATGATTACACCTGCAATTATTAAAATATTACCAGCAAGTATCATAGCTTTATCACTAAACAAAAGAAATCCCATTATAAAAAACATAAAGCCAAAAAGTATCGTAAAAATTCCAGTTTCCGAAGTTTCCATGGTTTATTTTTAAAAACAAATATAAAAAATAATTGAATTTAAAATATTTATAAATTATTTAGAAATAAGTAAATATCTAATATGCAAGTGTTGGGTTGTTCAAAGAATTATTTAATTGTATATTCTAAGAACTATTCAAAAATATTTAAGAAGATATTTATTACAACCTCAGTTTTACCATGCACGACAACTTAAATAAAGGTAAAAGGAAAACATTTTTAAATAAATCTTTTATAAAAAAGACACCGTCCTATCTAGGTGTCCGTCACTCCCAATGTTACTCTTAAAATAATTAAAATATTTTACTCTTAAAACATTCTTTTTCATTGTAATTTTTTTAATATAATTTCATTCCCTTAAAAGGTAGTTAAATAAGATATAATTTTTTATAATGATTCAAGAAATCCAAATTCATATCTATTATGAGTTGATTTTTCCATTATATATTAATTATGGCAACAGAATTGTTGCGAGAAATATGTTCTACATAAAAATTCATTTATAAAAAATTTTCATAATGCATTATTTATCTATTTAAGGCCTAATAAATCAAAATTCTTGAAGTGCAGTTTGTATGATATTAAATTAAAAATGATTTTGAAATTCAGAAATGTTTAAATTAGCAATTAATAAAGAAAAGTTGAGAATTTTATGTCCATTATGTTAGGAATCCACAAAAGAAAATTCATAGGAGTAACTATTTACCAATGGTTATTTGCCATTATAGGTGCTGGAGGATTAATTTATGTCTATAATAGTTACAGGAATAAAGCCATAAGCCACGAACCTTTTAAAGCACCCTCAAATTTTAAGCCCAAATTGAGATCATATGATTTTATTGTTACAGCCTTTCGTATATTAGAACCATACAAAAGTTGTTTTAGTGAGATTAAGTTTAAAGGAAAAAATGAAATGGATTTTATTTTTAACCATTTAAGTGGCAATACAACTGAATCTAATGATTTAAATTATGTCTTTGACACTTTAATCGAAATGTTAAGAAATAAATATTTTAACAAAAAAACAATAAAGACACCGGAATTGTTTTGTGGGGTTTTATTACGCAAAATTCTTGATGAAGAGCTTGAAGGTAAAACTTTTACTATTGATGATTTTCTAGAATCAAAGTTTATTAAAAATTTTTGTTTGATTTTTCAAAGTGATAATAGTTATGGGCTTTTCCCATTTTTATTAAGTGAAAACAGTCATTTATTTATAACCGTAACTGAAGATCACTTTAAGATAGAAATTAATGAGAAATCATTTAAGAATGATGCTAAGTGTGTTCATGTTCCTAATTATATTATTTTCACATTTTCTAATGAAGATTTTAATAAAGGTGATTATGGGATAAATTTCAAGAGAATTCTGAAGCGTAAAACAATTGTTCCTCTAAAGATAGTTTCTTCATCAAAGAAGAAAAAGTTGATAAGCAGATTTGATTTATCTATGTTTACTTGCTTAAACACCTCTTCAAAATATTATCAAGCTGTTTGTTATGATGACAAAGAACTAACACTGTATGAAAACAACAGAAAGTGTAAAGTTGATAAGTCTACTCTTCGTTTCTATCCGAGAACAATTATTTTTAAAAAAAATAAAAATTAAGTTAAATTATATTAATGTATCTTTGTAATTTTTTATTCCATTACATAAAACACAATTAAATTTATGTGGAAGTAAAAGTTTTGTTACCCTTTTGATAAAATGAATGGTCTAAATGAAGGGCTATGTTATTTTTATTCTATCAGACTTTCAACTTAAAAATTATGCAATTTATCTTATGAGATATAAGTTATAGCATTCAAAAAGCAATGTTTTTTAACATATTTTGTTGTTTACAATTAAATAATAATAGGACACTTTATAAAAATGTAAGTTAAACAAAACTATGAATTGCCTTTAAGCTAACTTTGGATTCAACAAATTATTTATTAAATTAAAATTTTGCTTATAAAGTTACTAAAATAATATCAAATTCTCATAATAATTGTCAAACCCCAGAATTAATATATTCTATGACATATTAATGAAGTATAGCAACTGAAAGAATGTTTTTGAGGTGTAAGAAATTTTAAAATTAAAAAAAGGAAAACATGTTTAGATTGCATATCAAAATTTCAATTGATAAAAAATGGCGATTGGACTTTTACAAATAAAATATTTTACTTCTTATTTAGCATTTAGTTTTTTCTTTTGCATGGTATTTAAATTTAAAATAATTCATCATAATGTATAATGTTAGCAAAAATAAAAACAAATAAAATAAGCAATCTATTAAATGTAACTTTTAAAGATAAACAATATTAAATAAATCCTTTCTTTCACCTAATTATATACTGTAAAAGTATTTAAATAGTTGCCTTTTAGACAATAACTGCTTTTTAACCGAAATTTTGGTTTAGATTTACAGGCCGAAATATGTATCTGTTGTGAAATATACAGTCTATTTAAAGATATAAAAAAGAAGAATAAAATAGTTATAAAAAATAAAGATTTAAATTTAATATTTTTCAGAACCCCTAAGTAAGAGAGAATGATGGAGAAGAAGTGGAAAGCAGGAAGAGGCACATGAGATGGCAACAGAAAGTAAAATAATATGGCGAAAATAAAGTTTTTTTTGTGTTAAGTTCTTGAAAAAGGGCCAATTGTCTTCTTCTCGAAACATATCAAAGACAAAAAATTGAAAATAAAATATTTTAAGAATTCATTGTACATTTCTTTAGAAGGTTATTTCAACAAGAATTTTAGAGGTTGAATTTATTGTATTTCGGTATTTCTAAGAATAATACATGCCGATCTGGATAGCTAACGATGGTATAGCATGAATGCCGACATATTGTGTAATTCTTCCAGCAAATTACATAAAATATTTTCCCGACACAGAAAACCCTACGGAAATTTTAAGAAACGAAAACATAATGATCAAAAAAACGAACTTTGACGGTTTTAAAAAATTTAAAGTAAGAATATTATAAATTCTGTTACTTAAAAATAAAATATATGTGTTTTTTTGATTATATAGATCATAAAATTATTATATTAAATCTATTTTTCGTCTCAATAGTGAAAAATATTTGAAATTAGACGATTTTTATTGAATATTATTGTTGTGGTTTCTTTAATGTTATTTATAAATGAATTAAATTTTTTCGTTGCTTAAGGATTTAATCAAAGGTATTTTTTTTAAACTTAAAGTTCTAGGTCATTAATTTTGAATTCTTCAATCAATCTTTAGTGCAATAGATCCAATATTATTAAATTTTTATACAAATATACGTATTGTTTAAAATTAGGCAAGTAAATAATAGATTCTTTTACATTAAATTTGGTGTCTTAAAATTGATAAAGTCAACTTAAAATTTGTTTTCTTGTATAAATATCTGAAAGAATTAAAATTTGTGATTTTTTATGAATATTTTAAGCTGGAATATACTCTAAAATCACGGAAAATATTTGTGTTTTTATATTAATTTTAAATGCGTAGAGAATAAGTTGTGAAAATATTGAAATTTTAGAGAAAATTTACCATTCAATTTTATTTTTGATTAGGCTATTATGGTTACAATGAAAATATAGCATATAGAATCATTTTTATCAATGTATTATTCCCAACATTTTCCATACTTATATTGTAATTTTATTTTTAAGCTTTTTGTTTATTTGAGTGATCTATTTAGGTAGCAAATAAAGGAGATAGATACCTTTGATAAATTATTTATTTTGTGCATTTATATTCTATTTTTGAAGTTATTTTTTTGTCTTTTATGGCGTAATTATTCTATCATCAAATAATTTAAATCAAAAATCCACAAATTGCTTTCTAAACATAATAATGGATCCTAAAATTATGCAGATTGTCTTTTACCAGTTTAGAGGGATGTTAAATGTATTTATCCTATTTTCCTTCATGTCTATCTAGAAAACGAAATAAATAATATAAAATTTATTTGTATCTTGATATTTTCAAATGTGGTTATTCTCTGCAAATTACTTCACTCAATTTTTATTTTTTGTTAATATATTTGCTATTTTGACATAAAAATTTAAAACTAAAGAAATTAATCAATTAATATTTATTTAATGGTATATATTTTTGTTCTTAGATAATTCGCCCCAAAAGACAAATTAAATTTAAATTGGTATATTTGAATAAATTTTTATACAAAAAATCGGAAATTTTAGCTGCTTAATGTACCATTCCTGAATACAAGAAGCAAAGGATTTCTTGCTTTTACACCCGCAAATAAATCTTTATGGGCAGCTATCATGAATTCTATAAATCTGAGTTATAGTATTAACAAAATAAATGTTGAATAAAAAATTTTCATTTTATCTATTACTATCTTAAAATTAAGAAAGATGGGTTTCGTTTAATTGTATATCTAACACAAAGAAAATGAATCCATTTGGTTAAAAATATACATTTCTTTATAATATTAGGTTCTATGCTTATATAAGACGTTTTAAACTTTAAATTTTGTTTCATTTTATAGTTTAAAGAATATGATTTAAAAAATTAAACCTCTGCTCCCAAATTTGACGAATTTTTGAAATTAATTTATTTGCATTTAATAATGATTGTAATTTAATATGCAAATAAAAGAGACTTTATTTTATATCTTTTTGTTCAATCCGATTTTCCTTACAGATATAATCCTCCACCAAATTTAATTGGTTGTTACGAATATAATTGTCAAGTATTTAGATGTTTAAATTTATAAGATATCTTCCAAAGCATATCTCTTAAAATGTAAATTTAACTATATTTAGATTCTATTTGCTCAGTGTCTTATATTATGAAGATTTATTTGTCTGCGATGCATATATTGAAAGATTTTGATATATGATCAAAAAATATCTCGTGAGATTATATAAGCGTGTAAACCAGATCTACAAAAAGATTAATTTGAAGAATATTCTATTTTCAATCTAGACTATATATTAAAAAAAGATGAGAATGATTTTTATTAAATTGCTTTAATTTTTTACTACTTGTTATTAAGAAAATATCAACATAAATGTCAAAATCCCCCTTTCCTCCTAATGCAAAATGCAAGAGGAAGGTAAACAATATATTAAAGTCGTCCTTTGGTTATCATCATAAACTTATTTTATCATTAATTTTCAAGGGAAATATTCATATATATAAAACCAAAATATATTTCATTTTTTGTGATAGATTACATATAATATCCCGAAGAAATATCTAAATAATTGTTTTTTTTATACAAAGAGTCTTTTATGTAAAAATACCTTTTATTAGAGAAGTTACCTTTGACATGTTCCATCATAATAAAACTTATTACATTTTCTATTTAATGTTCCTCTCTCGAAATCGAATGGCTAAATTATATACACTTCATATGTCATAATCAACCCGTAAATGTTAAAAGGAGAATACTGTGATATTTTGAACAATTTAGCAAGAAAAAGATATAAATGTATAAAAACCATATTGAAAACCCCTTTTCTTAAAAATTTAAAAACCAATCATTTTAATAAGCTCCTCATCTGTCTTGAACAACATTAATAGATATAATGGGTTTAGAATAATACAGATCTATCTGAAAGTAAAATGAAATATTCCTAAAAACTTTATAAAATATATCTGGATATATCTTAATTTAAATTAAATTTTAGTCACAATAATTATTTATTTTTTTAATACTTTTTAGCTATTTTTTATAATATTATCTTTGTTTTTAGTCTCATTATTATTTATGTATTCAATTGTACGATTTCTATAGTTGTAATTTTTAAAATTTAGCCATTAATTTTATTGAAATTAATAGCCATTAAAATATAGTAAAATCAAAGATTTTTAATTTGAATTTATATGCTTTAAAGCCAATTCAAAAGAAATTTAATTTAGTTGTAATTAAATATTTGATTTCACTTTATTAAATTTATAAATTACCAAATAATTTTTGAAATATTTATGAATTGAATTTCAACCATTCATAAGAGATTGTAATTTAGAATTTATATAGAGATTATATTTTTAATTACAATGGAACAATTTTAATATTGGACAATTTTAGATTTAAGAAAAAAAAATTTTTATAAAATTGCAAATGCAATATATTTTTTAATTTAGCAAATTGATAAATGTATATTAAAAAGGTCAAATTACAAAAGAACATAAAATTAATTTTAATTTTACCCTCAAATGGAAGGAACAAGCAAGAGTGAATATTCTAAATATATTATAACATTAGTTTTAGCTTTGGTTGGAGTCATTGGTATTGCTTTACTTAAAGCATTTGTGTTTCCATCTGATGGCAAGTCCAAGAAGGCATCTGAAGAAGCAAAGAAGTTTAATAATCCCGACAATTACACTCCTAAATTGAAATCTTATGAATTTATTGAGGCAACATTTGTTCAATTAAGAAAACATAAAGATGCATTCAAGACTATTAAATTCGGTGGTAAGGATGAAATATTGTACATATTTGATATGTTAGATAAGGAAACCAAGACTAAAGAAATGGCATTTGCCTTTGATGAAGTAATTCAAAAGATGGAGCTAAAGCCTTCTAAACCATTTCCAAAGTGTAATACGATCGAATTCACAAATTTATTGTTAAATAAGATTCGAAATGATGAAGTAGCACATCATAAAACAACAAAAAATATCCAGAAATCAGAGTTTATTAAACATTTCGCCTTGATGTATGAAACAAAGGGTGACAATACAAGTATCATAAATTCCTTTAAAGGTAAAAACCCAATGCTTTCTACATCTGTTGATACTAGAAAATCTTTAAAAGTGAATTTGAAGATAAAAGCTACGGGAAAGAATATTACAAAAGTACTTCATCTTCCAGAGGTACTTCTTATTTCATTTGATTCAGGGGCTAAGAAAACGTTTAAAAATGGAAAAATTGATAATTTAATTAACAACGCAATTTCTCTTAATGTCGAATCTAAAAATGACAAAGGCAAGGTTGCCTCTACTCCATACAAGCTTTCTGGTTTTACTTTTAGTTCTAAATCTGGGAAATTTTTTTCATTTGTTAGAGACGGCAAAAAATTTCAAAATATTGGAGAGAATAAAGAAACCTCACAAAGTATTAACTTGCCAATCAATCTATATTTTGAAAGAGATACTGATAATAAGTCTAATTAATTAAAGTTTCGTGATTTAAAGTATTCTTTTTTGTCATTAAGTTAATTTATGTCTAAATATTTGTTTTCTCTTTAATATTTAATTTTACGTTAATTAACTAAATATATTTTCATCGTTGTATTTGAAAATACTTTTTACTTTGTAAAATGTATTGTTTTTAGCTTCATAATTTAATATATTTTAAATAAAAATCATTACCTACTTAAAATTAATATCTAAAAATATAAATAACTTTACTACAAAATATATTCATAAATTTTAATCAATGTACTTATTTTATTTAAATGTTTAGTAAAGGATTTCTGAAATTAGAATGTTTTTAATTTCAAGTTACTGTGATAATTAATATATAATATCAACTATATGAAATAAAATATATTATAAAAATATTTAGTGCTTTTTTCGATTGAACGTTACAAGTAATAGAAAATTTCTATTGGTGGTTTACGAAACAAATTAATTTACGTTTGATCAAATTTTTCATTTTTATTAAATACTAACAAACTAAAGAATTTTTCTGTAAATTATATCAAAATTTATATAATAATAGGAAAACTTTGGTTCCAATATTTAATTTAATTTTTATCCGTAAGATGTAGAATTCAAATTAGTCTATAAATTAAAGATATAGCAGAAAGAAAAGATATAATAAATTAACTAAAAACATAAATAATTTAAAAAAATGACCTAAATATATAATAGTTTTAAATTATCATTTATAATTTTATAGAATCTACTATTCTTTTTTGAAATATAATTTTACTTAAAAATGAATTCTCCATACATTTATCAAATATAAACTATAAAGCAATAACAATTATGGTATCCATCATATTTTATTTCATCAACAATTTTAGAAGATAAATTTAATCAAAATTTTACAACCCCTTTAAAAAATTGGTACAAATTTATTTTTTGCAGTGTAATTTGTATGATCAGTAATACTCCTTTATCCAAACATAAAAGTCAATCAAAAAAATTTAACTTTATAAAGAAAAAAATTACCGCCCATATGCAAAGTTTTAGCAAAAACCCGTTAGTAGGAATAGTATCATGTATTATCGCCTTTGCTGTAATTATTACCATCGCCATTGTAAAAGTTAAATATTATCCTGATGAAGATGGTGCATCGGTATCAACAACAGAGACAACTGTAACAACACCAGAACAACAAAAAATTACGGAAGAAAAGGCAGAACTAAAAGAATCTAAAGAAGTGCCAAAGAAAAAGGAAAAAAAGAAACCGAAAGAGGCAGAAATAAAAGAATCAGGTGAAGAATCTGAGACAGAAACAGAGGAAGAGGAAGAAAAGAAAGAAAAAGCTAAGGAAAAGAAGGAAAAAACACAAGAGGTAAAGCCAGATGCAGAGTATTTAAAGGCTTATTCTCCTATTTATAATGTATTTAAAGTGCTAGAAGCAGACAAGCAATATTTTAAAAATCTTAAATGTAAAGGAAGTAAAGAGATATCTGGATTCTTTGAAAATTTAGAAAAATTTCATACAGACATTCCAGCGTTTAAAAAAATGGCAGATAAGATATTGAAAATTATAGTAGAAGGAGCTGATATTGAACCAGATACCATTAAAGACAGCCCGCAAATTTTGATTGGACAGCTATTTGAAACTATCATTAAAGGCGAAATAGGCGTAAAAAGCACATTAAAAGAACTTTTAGAATCTGATTTTGTAAAGAATTTTTCTATCATTAGAGAGGGTACTAAAGGAAAAAAGACTTATTATTATTGTGATTCAGTTGTTAATACTGTTTTACTCGAAAAGATTGATGTGACAATAAATGATAAGATGATCGATGTTACCATTGCAGAGCAGAAGAAAAAATATAATAAGATCGTCTATGTCCCACCTTGTTTGGTGGTTATTTTTGATGATGGAGAAATCGCTTCTAAAAAATATTCTTTAGATGTGAATTATATTAAATCATCCACTAAGTTTCTAAGACTAACAAAGGAAGATCTTGCAAAAAACAAAACTGTTTTAGAGTACGATTTTAAAAACATTACAAAGATAAATAAAGGCAAGAAGGGAATGTCTATGTTTGCAAAGGATGATCAAGGATTAAAATATTATATAAATGGAAAGGAAAAAGATTTACCTGCAGATGATACTAAGATTTACCCTGCTATTTTACTATGTAAATCAGAAGAGGTTCCACCAAAACAGAAGAGTTGGTTAGGTTGGATAGCGGGTAAATTCGGATTGGGATCTTAAACTTCTTTAGTTCTCAATTAGGATTTTAAATAAAGTAAAAGTTTTTATTTTTTTTCCAATCATTATAATTGTTTATTTTCTAGTTTATTTTTCACATGTTTAACTTTACAAATAATTTTTACAGAAATATATTTATAAAGTGAATTTATAAAGTGATTACTAAGGATAGGGACAAATAGAAGTTTATTTAATTGGTTATTCTTTAGAAATTATATGCTCTATTGGGCAATTTTTTTACAATAGAAATATAATATTAATTAGAACTTTATAAAAAAAGTACTTTTAGCTATTTGAAGAATATTTAATTCAAATTTAAATTGTGATTCGCAAAGAAAATTGCAAATAGCAATAATTATGTTAAAGCACCCCTTGCTATTACATAAGGGCAGTATGATCAACTTTTAATATAAAATTTACCCCTAAAGTATTAGTATTAAAGTAATTTCAAACAATTAAATTTTTTGGATCAGATATATTTTTTCACTTTAAAGAAGTCACAAATATTTTTATTTTTAATAGTTAAAAATTAAATAGGTTTATTTAAGTGAGTTTATACTTGGAATTCAGAGCTTTGAGAAGATATGGGATCAATTTTTTTTTTCATTCTAGAAAAAATTTAATTAAAATAATTAAAACTCATAAAATTTGATCATTTTTTGAATTTAAATATATTAAAGAGGAGATTATAAAAATGAAAGTAAAAAAATTTTCAATGATGTGTTGAAAATATATTACTCTAAAATGAGAAAAATGTG
Source organism: Anncaliia algerae PRA339 (assembly GCA_000385875.2). Classification (NCBI taxonomy): domain Eukaryota; kingdom Fungi; phylum Microsporidia; family Tubulinosematidae; genus Anncaliia; species Anncaliia algerae. The sequence continues at coordinate 186,886 of KK365132.1, forward strand.
AGATTTGTGGGTAAACAATGAAGTTTAAAAAAGCTTGATCTTATATTGACAGAATTTCATTAATGCTTTTTATGCCGATTGTCAAAAACAGTATTCTTAGTGAAATTTCCTTTTTGTATTCTTTGAAATCAAGCTTAAAAATATTTACAGTTATAATTTACTATGAAACTCAAGAACAGACATTAATATATGAAAATTAAAAATAAGTTATAGTCTAAACAGATGTATTGATAATTTATTTAAAAAATCAAATACTTTAATCAACCTGTTCGTTATGATTAGAAGGATTTAATAAGCCTGTTCAAAGCGATAAGCCTATGCATGATTTAAAGTGTGAATCGCAACAATGGAGGTCCTTTTATTATAAAATATAACCTATTTGTATTTTTAAATATGATAATATAATTACAAGGTGTTTTCTAAATAATTTCTGATGGTTAATCTCAACTATATTATTGCCGTAATCGACAAAGTTATAAATATTAACTTTGTTTAATTTTAAAAAAAAGGTAATATTTATAATAAATTTTAAATAAATATTCATGCCATCAAATTATTTTAAAAAAACTAAATTCATTAAACATCCTAGTCGGACACCTAGGAGACAGTGTCATGACAATATATTTTAATTTTTAGGTACATTTATTGTGTAAATATGGTATTAAAAAATTCCGTAGATATTCTGCGGGTTTATTGATTCCAATTATTAAATAATAACTATTAAATAATAACTAAACAATTAAATTTTCAAATCTGTATTATTTATTATGTTTTTGCGGTAGTTGAATCAATATATTTTTCTTAAAAATATAATTAAAAGATAAAATAAAGGAATTATTAGATAAAATAATTTTAAAAAATAATCAAAAAACTTTTACTTTATTTAAAATCCTAATTTGTGAACTTAAAAAGTTTAAGACCTTATCTACGTCCTATATACGGAACCCAACTAAACCATCCCTGCTTTTGTGGCGTTTCTTTTTTGCATATTAAAAAGATAGGATAAATTTTGGTATCATCTGCTGGTAGTTTTTCTTCCTTTTCACGAATAAAATATTTTAATGCTTTGCCAGATTTCATTATAATAGACATATCTTCGCTGGCTGAATCGGTTCCTACTGAGCTATAAAATTCATAAATCAACTTAGGATTGTTAGTTTCACTGCTACCTTCAACTATTTTTAACAGTTTTGCTGCAGTTTTAAGATATTTAATATCAAAAAAATATTTCTTAGGATCATCAATATTTTCACTTTCAAAAATCTTTTCAAAAAGCACAATAATGCGTTCTGGCATGTGCAAAATCTTTTTAGATGAACCATTTTTATCTTCTAGAATTGTAACATCAACACTATCATCTTTAGGGGCAATGATAGCCTGATTTAAATCTTCAATAAATGGGTCAAAATAGAAATTCTCATCATCTTCACAAATGATACAAAATTTTTTTACAAAATCTGATTTTAAATGCTCCTCTAATTTAACTTTGTCCGCTATTTCCTCTTTTATAATATCCTTGAATAGTTTAAAAAGAAACAAACCAGGTTCCTTTCCTAATTTCTTAATATTTAATTCTAATTTGTCAAGTAGTTTCTTTGCTGATTTTTTAAATGATGACAAATCTTTGTGGTAGTCTTCTACCTTGTTTAGCAATTCTTTTATTTCTTCCTTTCCATCAAATTTAAGATTATCGAAATCATTCTTATCTGCCTCAAGCAGTTTGCATGTATAATATATAGGCAAATAATTATCTGACTTTTCTGTTTTTTTGCCTTTGGGTTGTTTTGCTACTTCGGGTGTGGCTGTTTTTTCGGTAGTTTCAGTTGATGCTGGTGTAGAAGTTTTAGCGCTACTGGGGAAAAATGTTGCCTTTAATATTCCTATAGTGATCACAACACCTATGGCTATAATACAAGCGCAGATTGCTATTACTGGATTTTTACTAAAACTTTGCATGGGTATCTAAATATTTTTTCTTATATCGTTAAATTTTTTGATAAAGTATCCACAAAAAGGAGGTATTAAATTTGCACAAAATTTTAACAATGTCTTTCTTTTCATCATAAAATTAGGGGTAAGTAAACAGACAAGTTTTGGAATTTTAATATATCAATTTTCAATGAAAAACTAAATGTATATTTAATTTCAAATATTATGTTTTATTTCTTTCTAGATTCATTTTGCTATTTTAGGTAAATAAAAATTTTTTTAGTATAACGAAAACTTGCTTGTAAATTTAAATTTAATTATTATTTTATATTTTACAATGATTTTCTGTTTAATTTTATTACAATTAATTTTATGAATTACAATAAAATATCAATTTTATATCATTTTTAAATTCTCATAAATTTTAAAGACAAAAATTATGCTAATTATAAAATTGCTGAGAATAGATAAATAAAATGAATGAATTTATTATTAAAAGATCTTCAATTTCTGTTATATGCGATTTTAAAAAAATTATATTAAAATTTAACAAATGCGCATGACGTTATTAATGACCAATAAAAATTATTAATTAAAGAGACTTGTTAAATTTAATTGATTAAATTAGCTAGGGGGTTATTCTGAATCGAAACTACAAAATATATTAAAATTGGCTTTAATATCAAATATAAAATATTGATTTATATTCATCTATATATTTTTTACTTAGTACCATATTTAATATATCTTATATAATATTTTTTATATTTACATTTCTTTCCTTAGAAAAGAATATAATATGTGCTTGTAATAAATTATTGCATTGGGTTCAAATAAATGTAGAAAATAAAAAATATTTATTTAAAATTTATCTAAACACAAAAATATAAATCACAGACAATAATTCTTAATACTATCTGAGTAATATTCATTATTTATCAATTAATATTTATTATAACATTTTCTTTTGCATTCATAGCCTCATATCAAAAGTCTTTATTTATAATAGTAGTTTATTAAATTTAGTAATTAATTATTCCTTTTAAAGATATGTGCATTACTACATAACAATATTGTATCTTAAGGTATTATAGGGTTTTTGAGACAGAATGTTATATTCTAATTGTAATTATATTTTCTGATTTATAGTTCAGCTTTAAATTGAATAATTAAATTAAAAAGAACATATCTATTTTATACCCCAACTTTAAATAGATCTTCAAATATACTTATTAAAAAGGCAAGTTTATTTGATCACGGCTATCTAAAATAATTTATTGAGAGGAGATCCTACAATTAAAACTGAAAAGGATCCAAATTTTTTTTGTCAGGAAATTATTTCTTCTAGAATTTTTCGTCTTAACCTTCAACTTTTTTATTAAATATTACATTTTTTTAAATTAAAGATAATTTTGTTGATTTGAAGTTATCCGATTGCTGTACATGTAAAATTTTAAGAATAATCCTTTTTACAAAGGATATGAAATTATTTAAAAGTTATATAATAACTTAGATTAATTCTATTAAAACAAATCATCGATAATATGCTTTAACAATAGCAAAATTGTAAAATGTATAGTTTCTTTCTTATATTTTCTCTTTCAAAAAAAATACTAAAGATTTAAATAATAAATTGCAATATATTAAATTTTTTAAGTTAAATGAAAAGTCAATTTCTAAACACAAAAAAACGAACAAGATGGCAAATGTGGTTGAAATATCTTTAAGAGAAATTAAAATTTATTTAAGACAAAAACAAACTTAGCCCTAGACATATAAAAATACGAACGCAAATTTATAAAATTTGCAAATTATGAGATGTTAAAATAGTAA
>KK365132.1:192414-214920 GCA_000385875.2 Anncaliia algerae PRA339
TACCAGCTGGTTGAATCAGATATTCTAGGTATATTTTATAGGAAGGGGATTAAGGATACTTTGTTTTATTTAAGTTTTGCTGATTAACGGAGTTTTTGCTATGATGATGCTCCTTCTTTGCGACATATGGGCGATTAAATTTTTTCATTGAATCTTTTAATTTAATCGCTCCTTATTCCAATTAAATTCTCTTATCAAAAATGTTTGTTTACTACAGATATAAAAATATAATGCTAAAACAAAATAGGTACATGGGAAGTAAATTTTCAAAAATTATATCTTTTTAAATCACCAATACTAAAATGCGTATAAAATATAAATACAGAAAATTTAGAAATTTATCAGTAACTGAAGTCTAGAATTTTAAAGATTATCTTTTTTATTTTTTTACAAAGAGAAAAATTGTTTTGATGAATGATGGATTTTATTCTCCAATTTGAATGTTGGCTTTGCATTATTTTTAAAAATTGAATTTTACAAATACAATTTACTACTTTGGTCTATTTTGATTAAAACAAATAAGCTCATTGACAATATGAATTTAAAGTTACCTTTTAAGTTAACTGTCCCTTAGCACTTATTGCGAAAGATGATTTTTCGCATTGTATAAATTAAATACGAACTCCGACTATATATTACATTTATAAACAAAAGAAGTTCTTAGATTTTCTGGTTAAAGAAATGAAATAGATTTTTTATAAAACACAGCGAGAATTTTCTCAAATAAATTGAAAAAGAGCTAATTGAAAACTAATTGGAAAAAAAAACTACCCTTACGCTATTTTAGAAAGTATTACTATTATTTGAACAAATTATAGCCTACTAATGTCATTTATTTATTATCAAAACCCCAAGAAATATATATTCCCTCGGAATTATAAATTTTTCAGTGTATATATTTGCAAAATTCATATATAGTTACTTTTTGCCTGGGAGGACTATCAATTTTTAAGTATAATCTAGAATTAAGAATAACTTTTGAAAACTTCACCTCGTGACAAAATGATTTATAAACAAAATATAACTTTATGTGGAAAAATAAATTATTAAAAGAACATACGACCTTATTTGTATCTTTTCAACAATAGTTTAATTGTTTCATTGAAATGTTTATTTATTCCTTAAATAATATTTTCTACCTAATGAAGATCTTTAAATATGACAAGCACTATGGTATCTATGATTCGGATTTTATTTGTTAAGATTATTTGTCTAAATGTTTTTAGGTATTTATAATACAATACAGACGTAAAATTTATAACAGGATTTAAGTTTTAGGGTTACTTTCTCATACGATCAAATTTTTACATTAAAATCGCCAATTCTAAGCTGCTAATAATTCACGACAATATTCAAAAATTTTATGTAAAAAATATTATTAATTCCTCAAGATATTTCAAATGAAATATTGAAAATATATTAAAGATTGTCGATTACCAAATATATATAGTTGTGAATTAAATAATTACAATATAACTTTTTTGTTCAAAAGATAAAATATTTAATTAATGTCATTTCATCTCTTGTTAAACCAACTTTTTCTTGATTTCAATTCATTAGCGCATATTAAAATATGTGGATGAATTTCAGTTTTCTCAGCAGGCATTACTTGGCTCTTAGCATCTTCATAATATTTTAGATTATTTTTTACTTTTGTCAAAGCTGACGTCATTTTTGTGATTAAATTTATCTGCAAAGAACTAAAATATCTAAAAAATGACACTTTTTTATTATAATCTGAATCAACTTCTACTATTTTGATTATGTCTTCCGAACTTTTTAAAGATTTAATATCAAAAGAATATTCTTCTGAAATAATATCATTATTGTCAAAGACTATAACCAGGCGTTCAGGTATGTAAACAACTCTCTTGGGAATTTTATTTTTATGTTCTAAAATATTGATAATTATTTTATTTTGCTTTCTTTCTACAGTTATTTCTTCACTTGGCTTAAAAATAAATGAATCGATATAAAAATTTTCGTCATCCACTCTAATAATGCAGTAATTTTTAATAAAATCAGACTCATAAAAATCATCCAAGTAATCACAACTTTGCACTTCTTCTTCCGTAATAGATGTGAATAGAATCCTGAAGAATAAGGTTGGTTCATTCTCTATTTCTTTATGGTCAATATTTAACTTTTCTAATAACATATCTGCTACTTTTTCAAATGATCTTCTATCAGTATTAAATTCTTCTACGTTTTCTAAAAGATAGTTTATTTCTTTGTTGGCATTTAATTTAATGTCTAGAAAGCGCTTTTTATCCTTTTCCAATAATTTAAATGAACAATAAATAGTTGAATAACATTTAAATAATGATTTATCAACCACTTTGGTTTCTTCATGCATTGCCGGGGTCGTTATACCTGCCGAATTGTCGATCTCATCGGTACTATGATCAAATTTAGATTTTAAAATACAAATAAATATAAATAAGCTCAGTGCAATAATAATTCTACAAATTGCCCCAAATATAATTTTCCTTATGTTTTGCATGGATTTTAATAAAAATAATTTAAATTTCTATACTAAAGAACATTTTTAAATAGATTAGTTTACATGTCATTAAGAAATCAAAGACTGGATATCATTTTTATTCAATCGAAGAATTAGATTTTAATTAAATAAATTTTGACATTTGATTAAAATATTTTAGTTCGGGGAAGAATAAATAACCAAATATAACTCTTTAGTTTTTTATAAATTATTCAAAGTATAATTTTACATATTAATCAAATATTTAACGCTTCTAAAGAATATTAAAAGTTAGACGATACGGAGTAGAATTTTAAATATATTTGATAATATTACATTAAATTATTGAACAGTTTACAATATTTTTGCAAAAGGGATTTAGAATTATCTAAATATTCATGATTTTACTTAGGAAAAAAATTTTTGCAATTAGAAAATGTCAAGCTTCCGCTTTTAATCTAAAATATTTGTTGAATAATATTTTGAATAAAAAAATAAAAGAAACGAAACTTATTATAATTTTTATATAATCTATATTTTAATGAAGTTATTTTTTATAATTGTTAATGGAAAAGATTTAGAAGCCCGCATCCATGAATGATCGAAAAGAAATAGTGTGACCACAACGGCATTCATAAAAATTATAAAGTATTTCTTTTAGGAATCACAATATTTTACACCTAAATTTAATAAACAAAAAATATTTTATATAGTATTAAAAATAGCTTCTCTTTCAAAAAATAATATGTTTTATTAAATTCTGTAAAAAGATATCGAAAAAATTCATAAGTTTTACTTTTAGTTATTGAATAATTATAATTTAGAAACATTAAATAAATGCGTACATCTCGGATAGAGTTTGAGAATTTAATGGTAATATAAATTTCATAATGGTGTATGTGCCGTTAATTGCTGCAAAACGAAGAAAATGTATATAGTTTCTATAGTATTCAGAAATTCAGAGGAGATTAAAAAAAGAGTTTTTTGTTAAGAAAGCGGTTCGTAAAGGTAAAGATGATGATGCAATTAAGGGCCGTTTATAGAGAAAGTAGTGGTAATAAAGGACGATGGATTAAGATTAAGGAAAATAAAGGTTGAAAATACTTAAAAAATACCAAAAAGTGAAAAGGTGATAATTGTAATGTATTTGGATTAGACTTTTGTAAAAACACAAATAATGTTGATATTATCAACCCATGGTACCTTATAAGATAAATAAGAAATTAAATAAAAATGATTACAGGGATTCATTTTCTGAAGGAAAATTTATAATAATATTCTTGAGGAGTTCCTTGCTAGCAGGAAGTTCTATCAAGACATTTCAGTTTCATAAAACATATGACTAAACTGGGATTACAAACCATATTTTAGATATAATCTAACATTATAGTTGCATTTTTCAAATATTTGATATATTTTATTCTTCTTTCATTTACTGTTAAATACCTTTCTCCAATCTTACCATAAAATTTTTTCAAGACTTTGGTAATGCTTTTAACTACGTGAATCAGGTCTATCTTATGAAAAAGAATAAATGAAGAAAGAAAAGTTAGCAAACTGAAAGTATTTCGATATAATTAAAATAGTGATAACAGAAGCACCCACGATTAATTAAATAAAAATATCAAATTTAAAAAAGTTTCTATTATATGTATATTTTAATATGGATTTTACCCCACAATATTAGTTATTAAAGGAATTATATAATACCTGCGTGGCTAAATGGTAGATATATTGTCATTTTTTTCCTTTGTTTAAATCTTATCTTGTTTCATATTTCCTCTTTCTCGATTTTAGCTGTTTAGGCAAATATTGTTAAGAAGACTTTTAAATAGCTTAGAATAGATCTATTGGTATGTTATTCTTTTATATCGTTTAATTACGGCATAACTATTTTATTAAAGTCATTAAACTATTGAGTATACATATTTCTTAAAAATTCCTGTATATTTTTTCTATTTGATTTTTAAATTTAGTATATTCCATAAGTAAAAAAACTATCCCAATATTTATAAAAGATAAATGCTAAAAAGCATGCAGTTTTATAGTATTATATGAGAATTATAAATTTCTTAGTAAATTTAAATCTCTTTATTTTAAAAACATATTATATTTCTAATTAGGCTAAAAATCAAAATTATTTTTTGATGAAATCAAATCTTTTAAGCATTGAAAATCTAAACATTAAATCAACCTTCTAATTTTTTCATTCACTAAGCATATGAATTCATTACTATGGGTTTAAATAGAAGGGAAAATTTTGTAAAAATGCTTAATATATCAGAAAAATCTTTGTTTTTAATTTTAGTTGTTCCAAAAAAAAAAACTGCCAATGAAGTTAACCTTTAAAATCCTTTATATACAATTGTAAAATCACACAGAACATGGATTATAAAAACAAATATTTTTAATTAGATTCAAAATAAATCTATTAAGATTAATAACTTCAAACTAGACTAGAAATATTGCGGAAATACACTATTAGAAGCCTAAAAATCAAAATATACTTCCTTAATAGTTTTTACATTTCTCTATTGTAAAATAAATTATAAAAAATTAAGAATACTCTATGATTTCTTAGTAATTCACATACTAGCAATAAATTGCGAAAATATTTGTAAAATCATAATAATAATAATTTACCCTGTTTATATAACCTATTTCTTTTAAAATGTTAGACAATCCTTGATTATTTTTACATTTTATTTCTTACCTTAAAATATGCTTCTTAAAAAACTATTTTAGATCAGAGCAGTCCAAATTTCTAGTCTAAAAAATAAATTGATTCTTTACTTTACAGAGATCTTATTTTATCGTGTTTGGGTGATTATAAATTGAATATATGAAAGATATTTACTTAGTATTTCTGCTTATAATCGCTCAAAAAATTTCCACATAAGTCAATTATTTATTCTTTTGAGATTTACTTGTACTAATAATTGGTTAATCTATACTATGTGCAGAAATGTATATTGCTACTTGGGCCAATCGAGCATTAATATTGTTAATATTCTTAGCTCTAAAATCTGTTAAAGAATTCAAAATTAGTTCTTAGTGAAAATGTAGAAGTATTTAAAGAGGATTCATTCTTTTTCACTTCCTTAAACTGAATAATTTTCATTTTGATATTAAATTATATCATTAAATATGTCTGTATGATTTTGTAAATGTACAAATGTATTAAAAATTAATTGCAATATTTTTTTAGATCATTTTTATGTGGTAAATCAACAACTTCCACTTTATTTACAAAAACAAATGATAGCTTAAAATATTTAAAAGTTTTTTGATTAAAAAATCCAAAGGATGAATATATTTTTAAATTTGTTTAAAAGATAATTTATTGTTTTTTGTTTAATGTCTTTTGAACAAATGCATTAAGATTTTTTAACAGAATCCTAAAAAAAAATGTCAAAATTCTATTATTAATTTTTATCAAATCTTAACTCATTTGGTATCCTTTTTGTCCCTTTAAAGCTCTTAAAAATAATTTAAAAAATCTTCTAAAAAATTAATTTTTATTTATAGAATTTATTAACTCAAACATAAAATACAAAATTATTTAAAACATTCAGAACATAAAAATATAATGAATTATAACTTCCTTCTATGTAAATATCCCTTTCCTTCCTTTCAATAATTACCTCCTTAGATACACAAATCTTATTATCATTTATAGATTCAATCATTAAACCATTTTCTAAAAATTTTTTCCTTAATTCCTTGAAATTAAATTCTCCTATGACAGCACAGTCTTGTGATTCTTTAATAAATTTTAATTCATTTTGAATTACTACTCCCTCAAAATTAAGATATGAATTATCATTTATTACTTTGTAGGATAATTTATTGAATTCAGGATCTAATCCAACAGACATATATCCCTTTTGTGAATACAAAGATATTTCTTTATTCATTAGAAAAACCTCATCAAACACTTTGTTAAGCTTGAGTTTATAGTAGAATACTTTTGATAAGTTACTCTCAACTGGCAATATGACAATTTTCTTAGGTAAAATGGTCTCTAAAACATTTATTGATGATTTTAAATCAGAAAGGGACTTAAAATTATAGGAAATTATTTCATTCTTTACTGTAAATTTTTCCTTAATTAATTTAATTTCCTCCCTAATTTCTTTTGTTTCTTCCTTTACTTCCTCAATTTTAATTTCTTTAATTTCTTTTTTTGTAAGATCAAAAGGAATCACTTTATTGTATTCATCTATTTTTTTATGCCTTTTTAATGGAGGAAAATACAATTCTTTATCATTGATATATACTTCAGTCCCTAAGTCATACCAGTTCTCCTTTTTAGTAACAACTTCTTCAATTTCAGAGAAAGAAGAGGAGCTTTCTAATTTATCTGCAAACTGAACCTCTTTAATTTCGAAAGTAGGAATTGATTTGACAACATAATCTTTCTTTATATTCTGATTGATTAAATTTATGATAAGGTTATTTTCATCTTCTTTAATTACATGCAATAACTTCGTTGCAAAGACTTCCTCTGAAAAACAAATTAAAAGATCACTTTCTTTCATATTAGTGTATTTTTCATAAAAATTAATATGTTTAAAAGCAAAAGGATTCTCCTTATGTTCTCCAAATTCCTTTAAAAGAATATCCCCACTCCATTCAATCATTCCTTTGATGCATTCTGCGTAAGCTCTTGCATAAAATCCAATGCAACTACCTGTAATTGATTTATTAGTAGAATTCAGTTGAATTAATATATCATCCAATAGTAATCCTATCTCCATGAATTGCAAATAATCAACAATTATTACAACCTTTTTATTTTCTTTTAATTTTTTGATTATTCTTTCTTTAAATTCTGAATTCCTTTCTTTCCTGGAAATACTTTTACCTAAGATATATGAAGAATCACAAATAAAAATAGAATTCTTGGGTAAAGCAAAATCAATTCCATTCAAATGGTTTGTTTTTTTGTGGTCAAAATAAATTCCAAATAACAAAGAATCCTCTTCCTGATTAATTCTCCATATGCTTCCACCTAATCCATAACCACTGTTATATGCTGTAATTCTTATGCCTTGTCCTAGTTCAATTGGTTGTAAATATTTAATGCTCTGAATCTCATCAAAAATCTTTTCTATATCATTAAATGAATAAGATATTGCTCTATTGTAAATATTTTTGTTGTTGAAGTTCTCTTGTAACATTATTTTACCAAATGATTTTATTGGTAAAGTAGAGTAAATTTTTCCTCTAAACCCATTTTTGATCAAATAAGGGAGTGCTCCTACAAAATTCAGTTCAGAGTGATTTAAAAGAATAAAGTCTATGTCTTTAATTTCATTTTTGAAGGAATCATAGATTGAAGTATCTAAATCATTGTTAGTACCAAAGTTAAAAAGTATCTTAGTGTCAGAAATTGTCACTAAATGAGAAAAAATCTTTTGCGTTGCAGGAACAACCTCAGTTATATGTATTTTCCTTGAAAACATGGTTTTAATATTTAATTAAATAATTTATAAATTTAAAATTAAAATAAAAGGTAAAAATAAGAAATAGGATGATTTTAATAAAAATTATAGTATTTTTGTAATACAGGGTCAGTCATCCTAAGAATAAATTTATGAATCCTTAAGCTTAAATAATTCAATTATGTTTTTTATTAGAATTCTAAAATAGTTATTTTTAACTTTAATTTATTTATAATTATTTCTCTAAAGATTTTAAAATAATATTTTGCTAATTTTGATTATTTGACCTTCTTTACTAAACATCTAACAATCTTACTTTGTACTCTTTTTATTTTTGATATTTCAGATACAATAAACAATGATCTTCCCTGCTATTTTATTAGAGTCTATGGCAGTAAGACATTTTAAAAGTAATAAATCTTTAGTATTTATGGTAAATATTATGTAAACATGCATTTTTATATGTATTCTAACCATATATACAAATTTTAGAGAATAGGTTAACACATTATTCAAAAACCTCTTACATTTCCTTTTTTGTGCTTCTCTTATATATAATTGCAATTTCACATAGGTTACTTTCTCATAGAACGCTACAGAAGCTACATTTTATGGTAAAAATATTTAGATTTTTATAGAAGCTGTTTTTACTATTTTCTAGATGATACAAGGTCAATCCATTATCTTTCAATCCGTATCTACAAATATATCAATATTTTTTTATAAAATTTATGGATAAAACTATCTTCAAAGGACATCAAATGTTTCTTTTCCATTATTGTATATAAATTTCTTACAACCCAAGGGTATCTTCTCTGTGCTGAAGTAACTTTCAACTATAATTTTAGTAAAATATTTTCTTTCATAGATTTTATTCATCATGAGGGGTCAGTTACAATATTTCATTTATATACTTTAATTTTTTAATATCATATATTGTAACAGAAATATATAAATTAAGGACATGTAGCATAGGTGAATATAATTTTGGCTACCATTTTAATGCATGCGGGAAAATTTCTTTGAGATAATTATCTATTTTCGTTGCGGACTTTTTCAAGGCATTACAATGACTTTAAATAGTAACTTTTATTTTGCTATAAACATTCTATTTTCAGCTTATTAAACGATTTCATCCTATAAAAGTAAAATATTGTTTTTCCAACTTTCAATATTTATGTTTCCTATCGCAAAAAAAGAATTTATATTAAATTGTAAAATACAGGGAAGATTTTTACAACTAATCTTTATGTCTCTTAATTTAACAAAAGTTTTAGCTTCTTCTATCGTAAAAATTAATAAAATTTAATTTCTTAAATAAATATAATTCTCTGAAAAGAAGAATATGTGTTAAGGGCTATTTAGGCAAAAGTACTTTACAAATTAAAACCAATATTTATTATATAATGTGTAAGGATATGTTTAAAACTAAATTAAGTCATTAGTTTAAGACTTATTATTTCTATGAGGAATTTTTCCCAAAGAAAATAAAAAATTTACAAAATCCTATTACTTTTATACAAGATTTTAGATCATGTTTATATTTTTAAAGGCCAAATATTTGTAATTGAAATATAAAATTCTTGGTTTAATTTGATTTAATGCAAAAAAAGTTACAATTATTAAAAGCTGACAAAACAAAGAATATTATAATTTTTTATAATATGTTGAAAAAATAGCAAAGGTATATTGAAGATCATAATTATAAAAAGGTGTATCACTTTTATAATTGATTTTTAGGGTTTACAATAAATAAATCAATAAAAAGAGATAAAAATAGACTGTTTTTTAAGAAATTTCTTTATCTTAATGCAATACTTTTAAATAGTTCCTGTAAAAAGTACTTTTTTAAGAAAATTCTAATGCATATAATACAAACTGTAGATGGTTTTTTTCTAAAGAAATAAATCTATCATAAAATAGATGTTGGAAAATTTTATTTTATGCTTTATAAATTCATCCCTTTTCTTGAAAGAGAAGCTGTTTTACATTTTAAGAAATCGATTAAGTTTTAAATATATAAATTAAATGACATAAAATAACCAAAATTAAATCGCCTCAATTTCTCTTAATTTTAAAATTTTTTTCTTTGAAAATTTTCTTAAACTATCCACACATATGACAATTAGATTAGAATCTAGTGATAATGTGTTCAAAAAAATTTCAAGTTGTCATTTTCAACAAAATAATTCTTGCATGTTTTATTGTACGTTTATGATTATTATGTTATTGAAAATTTTAATTTATCATATTCACTTTAATGGATCAATCGGCTAAATTCTGGCTGGAATGTAAGTATGTAAATTTATATTTTTTTATTAGAATAGACTTTCTCAACATCTTGCATTATTCTTACCTTCAAATCAAATATTGTATTCGCTGTTGTTTTATTTTGAAACTGTATTTTTTGATTTTTTCTTTGGGCTTTTATCAAAATAAGCATTTTATCCAATAATTACATATTACCTCCATGATTGGCTTGGAATAATATTCTTTCGATTTTGATTATATACGCCTAACCAAGATGTGACAATTATAGGCATGAAATTTTTTAATTACTAAATACTTTACATATGTAGACAATATAAAAACCAAGTCTTTTAAAAAACTTTGGTTGGATGATGCGAGTTTCCCCGATAAAGTTTTTTTATAAGGCATCCTTTATTTAAAATAAATTCTTATATAGTTTTTAAGGAGAGAGTATAACCAATACGGTTTATATGCTCTTTTTCCATTTTGAGAAGTTTCCATCATTATTATGATTGGATACAACTACTTTAATAGTATATATATGCTTTAAATATCTTCTTTGTTTTTATATGTCTCTTAATTATGGTGCATATATAAGAATACATGTTTTATTTCTATTTTGCTAAAAAGATTTCTTACGGTTGCCTTGAAAGATTTGCTCCTAAAATGACTTTAAAATTGATACTTTCTTCGAAATTATATTTTTTTCATTGTATCTCAAAAAATATTTCGCTTTAAATTTTCCCACAACTCTTTTACTAAATATTTTTTATAATATCTTTAAAAATTAACTTCTTCACATCCACAATTAGATTATAATTCATAAGACAAAAATAACATTTATTTATACTATTTCCTATTACTCTCTTTTACCATGCAAATTCTCCGTGTTTAAGTTGAAAAGAAAATATTTTGCTGAAAAAAGACTATTAGTTTATTTGTTCTATATTTACAAAAAGTTTTTTGAAAACTACTACAATGTTTCTTTAAAAATTTTTTAACTGAAGTTTTTTGGATTTAATATATTTTTAGTAATTAAAAAATGTATCAAAGCCTATGGAATTTTTATAATTATATAAAAAGTATTTAAGATATTAGTCCACTTTAAATAAAAATTTATTTGATTTCATTTTATAATTTTAGTAAAATAAATATTTCTATTGGTAAATAAATATAAATTTAATTTTTTTTATTAATTAAAGATTTTATTTAAGTTATATTTTTCATTTAATTCTACCCATGCATAAATCACGTGATATTAAATCTAGAACAAATCAAAGAATGAAAGAAAAAAAGCGTGGTTCTGTTAAGTCAGCATCCAATAAAGTTGTGATTGCACCCCATGCTAAATTTCCTGGTGTTTTTGTCTGTAGAGGTAAAGAGGATGTGTTGGCAACAAAAAATTTGGTAAGCGGTGTCAGTGTCTACGGCGAGAAAAGAATTAATGCTGCTTCTAATAACGAAAAGATTGAATACAGAGTATGGAATCCATATAGAAGCAAGTTGGCTGCGGGAATAGTTTGTGGGATTGATAATATGTTTATTACGCCAGGAAGCAAAGTACTTTATTTAGGAGCTGCAAGTGGTACAAGTGTTTCACATGTGTCAGACATTGTAGGAAATGAAGGGACTGTTTATGCAGTAGAATTCTCTCAAAGATCAGGAAGAGATTTGATTAAATTAGCTATGAAAAGAAAGAATATTGTTCCAATCATAGAGGATGCTAGACATCCTTATAAATACAGAATGCTTGTTCCCATGGTTGATTCTATTTTCTCAGACGTAGCACAACCTGATCAATCGAGAATTGTTGCATTAAATGCTTCATATTTTTTAAAGAATAAAGGAGGGATTTTAATATCCATTAAAGCTAACTGTGTTGATTCTACCATGCCACCACAACAGGTATTTGCTAATGAGATAGAAATACTTAAGAAGGAGAATGTTAAGCCCAAAGAACAAATAACATTAGAACCATTTGAAAAAGATCATGCAATTGTTGTAGCAACCTATAAACCAAAATAAAAGTATCCAATAAATAAATAATTTCATTTAATTCTTTAAATTACTGGTTGATTTCCTCTGTTTACTAATTAGTAAGTGGTAGCAGAATATTCATTATTTTTGTCATATTTTAATTATTAAAAAGATTTATTTGATTTATAAATATTTTTAATACAATACTTTCTATATTTGTTGATAATAGAATTTATATGTGAATTATTAAAATTATATTGTCAAGGTAATTGCAAACAATCCAAAATATCTTTTCAGAAATTATAATATAAATTTACTTGTTAATTTGTTATTATTAAAAAGATTGTTTAAATAAAATATATTTGATATTTTTAGCCATGATTAAAATTTTTCTCAAGATTAAAATATATAACTGGAACTTAGCAGAAATTTAATTGAATTAATTTTCAACTTTCCTCAAAAGCTCTAACTAAATGAAAATTTATGATGATTTATATCTTGCATTTTCATGCAAAGAAAAATGTAATCTTATTTTAAAAAATAAATATCTTGATTGGAATACAAATATCAAACCCAGTTTAGATGAGGATTTGTACAACACAAATAAAGTTATTAATCAACAGTTTAGATTTATGATGTCAAAAGAAAAATACCATGCAGTTTTTAGCCCAGAAACAAAGGTTCATATTAATATGATCTTTTCTAAAATTCATCTGACTTAGACTGCTTTGATGGATTTTTTGAATTTACAAATCTAATACATACATTATTTGTCCCTAGTATTAAATATATGGAGAAATATTACTTGCTTTTGCTACAGTTTTACAAAAAATAAGGAGTATTAAATGGGTATTTTTTTTGATATGACTGAAAAAAGAATCTTTAATGGAAGTAGGACGGTGATAGTGAAGAAGGGATTAATAAGGAGTTGTATTTTTTTTATTTTGTGTATTTTAAATTTTCTTTAATTTATCCTTTGTAAGGTAAAATCAAAGATTATTTTTAGTTTGTAAAAACATAAGTTTTAGACAACATAATAAAATCAATGTATTGAGTTTTAATTTATCTTTGCATAGTTAATTTTTTAAAGAAAGAATTAAATTATTTATCAATAAAGATATATTTCTTTTATAAATTTTATACTAAATCACCATTCAATAGTTAATTTTGAAATTATATTAAAATTATTAAATTTAAATAAAAAATAATAAATCTTTTATTTTATATATTATTAAAAAAATAGGAATATTCAAATTATAATTAAATTAATAAATGAATGAAATCTTTAATTAATTATGTAATTAAATTAAATTGTAATTAAATAAATCATTCTAAGTCATATATTTTATTAATTTATAAATAATGACATGATATTTTTATACGTATATTTTTTAATTACTGATGTATTATCTATTGGAAATTAAAACGATCAATTCTATTTAATAACATAAATGTAAAACATAAAAATATTAAATTTAAAACAATTAACAAAAGAGAGAAATGAAGAAAATACTGAATTATTTAATATTTGGAATATTAAGCCTATTTTATGGATCTTTTTTTATAATACCATCAGCAATCTTTTTTGTTTTGTATTTTATAGCAAAATATACAGGACTGAGAAAAATATATTTAGATTTTTCTTTTAATGTCTTTTTTCACGTGACATCTGCGTTTTTAGGATTCTACTTTTATGAACCTATAATCATAAGCTACAACAAAAAAATACTTGAATCAAAAAGAAATATAATTATTAGCAATCACATTACCCTTTATGATTGGTTTTTCTTTTTTGTTTTGCTCAAAAAATTTAACAAGCTGTCATATTTAAAAATAATCCTTAAAAAGTCTTTAGAAAGTGTTCCTTTCTTTGGTTATGTAATGAAATTGTATGGGTTTATTTTTTTAAATAGAAAGCTAAAGGAGGATGAAAAAATATTAGAGGAAAGAATGCGAGAAATTACTGATGAAGAAAAATATTCAATCCTGTTTTTTCCAGAAGGAACAGTAATTGAAAGTGGTACACGAGAAGTTTCAAAGAACTATGCCAAACAAAATAATGTATTGGTTGATGGTAAAGAATTTTGTCATGATAGAGTACTACTTCCTAAGAAGACAGGCTTTAATATAATTTTGAAAGAGCTTAAAACTTTTGATGGAATAATTGATTGCACCATAGGAACTGTCCCTTATGAAAGATATCCGTATCAAACCTTTACTTTTACAGAGGTCTTTTTGGAAAAAAAGAGGTCCCATAAGTTTTTCTTTGTTCTAGATTATAAAGAAAACAATAAAAATTTGTATGAGGATACATTCTTATACAAGGATTTCTTTTTAAAGAATGATTTTCTTGAAAGAGTAGAAAATAATAATGTGAGCAATGTAAGTGATTTGTATAATTTACATAAGAATTTTATTGATTCTGAAAACATCTCTGATATTGTTTTTGATGAAGTGTGTATTTGGAAGAATATTTATTACCTTTTAATTGGAGGATATTTCACTTTGGTTGGATTAGGATTTTATAAACTTTATAAATTTTTAATAAATTAAGAAAATAGAACAGATATTTATTTTTAATGTCATATTTTAATTATTTTTTAAATTCTAAAAATATGCTTAAGATTCATTTGGTAAATCTACCTCTTTGGAAACATTTATTGGATTAATAAGGAAAACCTGCTTAAAATTGTCTGTGCATTTATTTGCAACAACTTCGTATCCATCTAAAGGTCCACCAAAGTCTTTCATCTCTAGAGAAGCATCTTTATTTGCTAACTGAAAACCAATATTAAATACAGGATATATTTGGAAATAAAATCCTTCGTCCTCTTCTTCCAAATCTTTTCCTTTAAAAACTTTTCCTTCGTTCTCTCTATATAAATAATTTTTCCCTAGCCTGATTACAAATTTCTTGTCTCCTTTACTCTCTAATTTGGCAACAAAGGGATCATTTATCTTGTAATCCTTTTCTTTAGTTTCTCGAAAGCTGATAGCATTTTGAAAATTTGTAAGGGCATAATCTTTTAAGGTATCATGAGTAATAATTGAATAATCACCAAATCTGCTTTTACCTGATTTAATTATGATTAAAAATATCAATATCATGATAATAGTGAGATATAAGTTTTAAAGATTTTGTTTTGTAGTTGTTTTAAAAATGTTTTGAGATTACAAATTCTTAAGACATTGGTAAAGAATATATTTCATTCTGCTTCTATAAATATACATTAAAATTTATAATATTTTTGTTTGAAATGAATAAAAATTTTTACCAAAGCTGTTGTACTTCACCTTGCTTTAAAAAAAAATTTTTCCTGATGTAATACAAGCATAAAAAAATTTCCATTTAAGTTTAAAAACAATACTTCCTTCAAATAATTTAAATAAGTTTGTATCGCAATTGTATTTTGTTTCACGGGTAAAAAATATATCTCCAATAAAATGTTTTAAACTGCCTCAATAACTAACCTTAGATATAATCGAACAAAGCTTGATGAAAAAGCAGAATCTTATGATTTCTATTAACAATAAAACTTAAAAAATTGGTAAAATATTTCATTTTTGTAGAGCTTAAATAAATTATATGAGACTAAAGAATGAAATATTAGGAAGGCTTTAATAGATTTTAGCTTTTTTACGTTAGAAAAATATTAAATATATTTATTTTAATTAAAATTTCATATGAAAACTAAAAATCATAAAACAAACTCTTTTAATTAAAATAAAATTGATTTTAAATGCGGTTCCTCCCCTTGTATGCGTACGGATTCGAATCCTCGTTTGCCATTACTTTAAATTTATATGTATTTTAAAATTAAACTAAATGTTTTTAATATTTTATTTTTTAATCAAATTTATAATAATTCTTCATCAAAGTATTATATGTATCATGTTTGTACTGAGGTTTAAACATAAATTCTGCGAAAATTAAAGACACTTTTGATTTAAAATTAATATATCGCCCTTTATATTTTCTTTTATAAATACTCCAACGATTTTCGATAGCTTGAGTGTTAGCTCCTGTCAGTGGATCGAAAAAATTTTTTAAATTATTAACAGTAATATGAACAAAACCAAGCGAATTAAGATTTAAATATCCCTTCCAGCAATCTGTTGCTATAGTGGTTCCTAGTTTTATGCCTTCCAATAATAATTTTTTAACGTTTCTTTGTCTCGTTTTATAACTAAAGCAAAAAAAATTCTCTCGCATTAATATCTATACCCCCAACAATGCAACTCGATTTTACGGCTCTATCGTCATTAAATTTTCTTTTAGAAAATTTACTTTCATCTACTTCTACTATGTTCCCTGTTCCTCCAATTTAATTGTTTCTAGTTTCTTTCATAAATTTAAATACCTGTAAAGATAATTTTGCATACCATTTTTCGATATTTGTTTGCTTAAAGTCGAACATTCATATATAGTTTTATTTTATGTAAGGTCTAAACACCAAAAATATATTAAATCTAATACATAAGGCAATTTCATCTTTGAACTTTCTAAAATTGTATTTTCTAATATGGAACTAGTTGCATAGCATTTACTGCATCTCCACCTTTGCAAATTTCTATTTTTTACGATATTCATATTGATGTTACAATTATGACACTTTTTACAGTTAATTATAAAATTATTTTCTATCATAAAGTTAATACACATGTGATAATTAATTGCATTTTCTACTAATATTCTGTGATTCATAAGGGTAGAATTATTTTTTAAAATTATTTTTGTGGTGTTCGAACCCGCGCGTTTACGGAGGAGTAACCTAATATTTTAAAGACATGTCATGAAATTGTGAGATATATAATTATAAGCCATAATAGACATTAATGAAAAAAATTTTAATATAAAATATTATTTTAATAAAATTATTTTATAAAACAAGCAATATATTTTCATAACAAAACTTATTAGTTTAGCAACCTAAGTTTCAAATATGTTAGAACTTATTAAAACAAAGGATTTATGAAATTAAACTTAATGTTTTATGATAATAGCAATACTTTTATTAAGTGTATTAGCACAAATCCCCTTAAATAAAAATTTATTAATTTCTTTAGAAGAAGACAGAAATCATTATATTACTGTAAGAGATAAGGAGGTTAGAGCAATAAAAGTAATGAGAACAGTCTTTAATGAAAATGATATGAATGTTTGTAAAATAATGATGATCAACGATAAATTTATAATCAAATATGGATTCAAGTTCCTATTCCAATCGATTACAAGCACAAGATTGATGGCAAAAGAATTTAGTGAAAATGACCCAGGATTTTTATTTGATATTGTGGAAACCAGGAAAGGATTTATGATTATTTCGCAGGATAATTTATGTTTAACAGTTAGTGATTTAATAAGTGAAACTGAAGGCAACTTTATTGAAACATTAGAATGTGATCAATCATCCAATCAAATATTTTTAATACGTAATTTATCTTTGAATAATAAGAGTTATGAAAACATGAGAATATCAAAATCAAGAAGGTCCTATTCAAATAAGAATATGAACTTTTTCAAAAAGAGCTCATATGAATTAATTTAAAAAATAAATTTACTTTCTCACTTATATTTATGCATTTGTGAATATTATTAACTAATTTTTGCTTCAATTAACCTTAAGAATATTGAACTTAAAAATTATGAACATTTAATCGTTTATATGAATAATTTTATAAAATTATTAATTTATTTTTTATTTTCTATAATTATAAAAATATTTTTAATTTTTATGCTGCGATGGTCTTCAAAATATCAAAAGATTGTCCTACAATTAAATCAATCGAGTTAGTTAATGGTGAGTATGAAATATATGCCAATGAGGATAAGACAATTGAACCTGATACTCAAGGAAAAATTAGTACAGGAATCAGAATGGAGTTTCCAAATGATTACTTTGCTTTTATTAATTTTAAAAATGACTCAGTACAGACATTGGCAGGTGTAGTTGATTCTGATTATAGGGGAGAGCTTATTGTAATGCTGTATAATCATTCAGATAAACCATTTACGTTTAAAAGGCATGAAAAGTGTGCAACTATTACATTTCATGCTATCAAGCATAAAATGATGGTTGAAAAATTTGAATAAATATTTTTTTGGATTAATTAATCAAAAAATTCATTGTATTTTAGTATTAACTCATTAAGTTTTTCTAAAATTAATGATATTCCTTTGTGATATTTACCATTCTTATGAGATTCATAATAATTTTCAGGCAAATCTTTGCTGATTTCTTTTCCACATTCACAAATAAATTCAGATTTATTCAATAAATAAACCTCATTTTCCAAAAATTTTATATCCTCATATATTTCCATGATTTCTATTGAATTTTCTTGTAAATTATCAACTAATTTTCTTACTTCTTTTAAGTTTTCTTGCATTCTCAATTCATAGCAAAAGCCCAATTTATTTGTTGAATTTTTCATTTTATTCTTGAAATTTTTATAAAATGCTTTTAATTCCTTTAAAAGTGTCAATTCAAATTCTTTTCTATCTGGTTTATTGCTCTCTTCGTATAATTTAATATAACTTCTTTCGTGGTTTATAAAATTACAAGACTTATAATTGTATTTTATTGATTTAAGTAAATTAAATGGGCAAAACGAGACTAACATATGAGTACATACTGAAGAATGTTTATTTCTATCATATAATTTTTTTGTACTGCTGTTTCTGTTTGGCCCTAACAATTCATCTAAGAGAATCCTTGCTTTTTTCATTGTCAATTTTGAATTATGCAAATATTATTTAAATATTTTATACATTTAAAAAATTTAATTTTATTAATATCAAAGAATAATTTATTTATATTTTTTAAGATTGTAAAATTACATTTTTAAGATGAATAATTTTAATATGTAATAAATCATTTTTTTAATTTAATAAATATTTTATATAATTATTTAAGAATTTAAATTTATAAATATTTTTTAATATTTTTGAAAAAGCCACAATGAAAGATAGGAATATATGGCAAACGTTAGGAGGAGATAAAAATTTTTGTTCATTTAAAATGAAGACGAAGTGGGAGCCCATTTGTAGAAACAAATATAACGTAACAGGAATATGTGAAGAATATTCTTGCCCTTTATCAAATTCATACTATGCAACGGTGAGAGAAGAACATGAAACTTTATTCTTATACGTAAAAACACCAGAAAAAAGTCATGAGCCTATTAATATGTATGAGAAAATTGAGCTAAGCAAAGATTACAATTTAGCACTGCAGCAAATCGATGAGAGATTGTCTAATTTTGATCCATTTTTGCTGCATAAATGCAAGCAAAGACTTACAAAACTAACACAATACTTAGAGAGAAAAGAATCAATTAGAGAAAAAATAACCATTACGCCTGTATTTAAGAGCAAGAATAGATTGGAAAGGAAAAGAGCATTGAAGGCGTTGAAAAAAATAAACTTTGAGAAAAACGTTGAGCAGGAGTTATTTGAGAGATTAAAGGAAGGAATTTTAGGGAAAGAGATGCAGGAGCAGTATAAAAGAAAAAAGGCTTATGTCTTTGAAGAAAGTGATGAAAATGAACTGATTAAGAAAAAAGAGAAAACTAAACAAATTTTAGATTGGTAATAAATTTTATTTAACAAAATTTTATGTAAATTTGTTAAAGCTTTCATATTTTTCATAAAACTCTGACAATATTGGTTCAGACATTTTGAATTGGATAGCATCATCATTGGCTATTTTAATTATCTTATGATCTATGAATTCAACCAATAAATTAAAGTATTTTACTCTATCACTGCTCATTAGCTTTACTTTTAAATTTTTAATTAAATCATTCATAAACACGCTCTTTTTCTTTAAATATATTTTTAATACTTCAATAAAAACAATTTGTGATTGCCTCTGCACATTAATAAAAATATTTTCAATTGTTTTTAATTTATTAATTTGTAACGTATTAAATTTACTTACTTCTTCATTGTAAGGAATCATTGTTGTTAAATCTCTAAAAATAAAATTAAATGCATTGATTTCTTCAATCGAAAAGGTAAAATTGATCTTTTCAATTGTACCAATTATCTTAAATGATTTATATCTCTTAAGAATATCAAATTTCTCGAGTAAGAAATTATGGATAATTATTGTGACATAATTCTTTTCTTTTATCAAAAGTTCATTGAAATGAGATAAAGGATCTTTAATATTTGACTTGCCTATTTCTTGTAAAATTAGTGAAGAAAGTGTAGTTATTGAATCAGTTAATCCATTTAACACAAATGAATCAGGAAAAATTTCATTTAAGAGATGCTTTTTACATCCGTAACCATAAAATAATAAGTTAAATGATTCAAGATATTCATTATACTCTTTTGAAAGCTTTTTATGGAATTGTAAAAGCTTACTGTGCATAGAAATTATAATTAAATTAATTAAAATTTAATATAAATTTATATTGTGGTTCAAATCACAATTGCAAAATTTTTTATTAAAAAATAAATTAAAAAAACTTATTTTTTCATTAAACCTAACAAGAATCCTCTATTACGTGTAGAATTTTTCTAAATGCGCATTACTTTTAAAGTAAAAAGAAGACAACTTTTATTTTTTTAGATTAATTCTATAATTATTTCAGCTCCATTAGCTAAAATTTGGAAGTTTAATAAATATGTAATGAAGCTTTTTAATAAATATATATCATTGATTGGAAAATGTACAAAACACGATTTAAACATTTTGAACGTTGCAACAAATGATTAAGAGTTTTGAAAAATATAACTGATGTATGATCAAATCATTTGGTTATATAGAGCAGATGATATAATTAACTCCCTCTCAAATCTGTGAAAAGTTGCTTTCAGGTCTTACCAGTGCTCTTTGTACTAAATATTTTATTAAAAATTATTTAATTATTGAAAATATTTTGCAACCTTTATTTATTTAAATTTTCTTCTTAAGTATTTTTATTACCATAAAATGTGGGAAATAAAACTATTTATTATTTTAATAATTTTTAAAAAAGAAATTTTAAATATAAATTAGTAATAGTTCATGTGACTCAAGAAAAGTACTTTACATGAGATATTAATTTTTGATTTTCTTAAAAAAGATTTTTATGTCTTTAATCATTAAAATAAATATTTATTAGATTATTTTCTTATATTTTTTATTATGTCTTCTCTAACTTTAAAGATTCAGGATTATTTATTTTTAATGTGTTAATTTAACTAATTCTCAATGTCCATTGGTATTAATAATAACGAATCACACAAAAGATTTTAATTAATGAATATTTAATAATAAAGGAAATATATTGAGGGTTCAATTTTATAGATTTCTATCTTTTTTAAAACACATGAATAATGCTGTTCACTTTAGTTCTCTATATGTCATATTATCTAAATCAATTTTCATCTTTACGATATCTTTACCTAATGCATTCTTAGATTGAGAAAAACTACTTGTAACAACATTATGCTACTGTTATCTTAAAATTTATCAAAAAATAGATTTAAATAATAATATATCATAAAGTTTCATAAACTTATATAAACTAAACTCATTACAAGATTTCCATCCCTTTATGATTTTAAAATTTGTTCATATTTTGTCTTCTCCAAATAAAAATATATAATACAGGTATTTTTGTAGGAAAATATTTAATTCCTTCAATTGTTTAAGCACTAAGGAAAGACTTAATTCATCAATAAAAGCAAAAATAAGAACATCAATGAAAAGTTCTTTTGATTGAATAAAAGGTGCTAACAATTAATTTTTATGGAGAAGAATGAAATCTAAAAATATTTAAAAATTACGGAAATTCCAAAGCAAAACAATTATAGTATTTTTGATCTGTATCAGATTAGTTATTGACCTTCGTAAAAAAATATTTTTGCCTACAGATTCGCATCAAAGGCACAAAAATTCATCATAATTGCTCTTCTATTATTTCTTTTGCCAAGTATATTTTAATCTATTCATTAAAAATATTTATACATCTATCTTTGTTTACATGGATTTGTGATTTCCGGCTATCATTTTGTTATAAAATAACTAATTATTTTATTTGATATTAAAGTAAAATAAAATATATCCCATATGAAAAGAATGACAGGTGATAATAGGCTAAATAAACATTTTTATTCTATATCTTTATAAAGTATTTCTTTAAAACGGATGTTATTCCCCTATCTCGAATCACATTTATACATTCATTAATAATAATCAATTAATACTCCCTTATTTACAATAACTATAGTAATAGACTCGTATTATAATCTTTTGTGGAAATAAAAATATCGCATTTTGAGATGTTTGAATTCAGAAAAATATTTTTTTGAAAGAGAATATTATTTTATGTAATTTCATGGTTCAATATATT
>KK365132.1:215834-226753 GCA_000385875.2 Anncaliia algerae PRA339
ATCTTTTAAATATTTTTAATTATTTAAAACAAATATTAATTTTAATTGGATATTTAATTATCAATTAAAAAAGAATATTTTTTTAAAAGTTTTATATAATTTTTAAATTAAAATATCTTAAATTCAATTATTATGAATACAAATGAACATGAAGTTGAAGGTGTTAAATTGATCCAATCACATAATGCATTCTATAACCCAGCACAAAAATTAAATAGAGATTTATCTGTCTTGGTAATTAACACGTACATTGAAGAAATAAAAAATCCCAAAATATTAGAAACAATGTCAGCTACAGGTTTAAGAGGTATCAGATATTGTAAAGAAATAAAAAATAATCCACAAGTATTTCTAAATGATATTTCAGAGAAATCCATTGAAGAAATCAAAATTAATTTAAAATTAAATGACATAATCAATGCAAGTGTTACTAAGAATGATTGCATAAATTTAATGAATAGCAATAAATCATTTTACAATGTCATTGACATTGATCCTTATGGATCATGTAATGTTTACGTAGAGAGCGCATTTAGAGGAATAAAGCACAATGGATTGTTATGTATTACTGCTACAGATACAGCAGTTCTCTGTTCTCAAAGAGTCAAATGTTTTAGTAGGTATGATACTTTGATTGTAAGAGAAAGTAGCTGTCATGAGATAGCTCTGAGAACATTGCTATCCTTTGTTTCCAGATGTGCAAGTAGAAACAACTGTTCAATTGAACCATTGCTTTCTATATCAGTAGATTATTACGTAAGAATCTTTTTAATTGTTAAAAAAAGTGAAACTTTAGCTAAAAATACTTTTCATAACAATTCATATTTTTTGATATGCCAATGCTTTAATAGAAGAGAAATCAGAATGAATGACAGTGAAGTAAACAATGACTGTGAATTATGTCATAAAAAAATGAAGCTTTGTGGACCATTTTGGAATAAACCACTCCATAATAAAGAATTTATTAATAAAATGTTAAAGAATGATTTAGAAAAGAGAATATTAGGATTCCTAAATATCATGAATTCAGAATTAGATACTCCTTTTTACTACTGTTTAAATGATTTAAGTAAACAAATCAAATGCTGTACTCCTCCTTTAAGGAAGATTGTTAATGCATTATTAAATGCTCATTATAAAGTATCCTTAACTCATTGTAAGTTAAATTCTATTAAGACTAATGCTTCATTGAATTTAATTTATTTTTTAATTAATAGATACAATAAGAAGGAAGATTTGTTTAAAGATCAATTTAAAGGATTAGAATTTTCATTTGATGATAATTCTAAGACTAATGAAGTAATAAGAGATGATTTTTATAGAGGATTAATGTTCTCACACTTAGGTCCTTTAAAAAGAGTATAAAATAAATAAATTTTATTTAAAGAAATTTAATATTTAGAAAATGAAAAAAATATTGTTTTATGTATTTACAAAGATAACAATAAATTTCTTTATTTCTTTATTTAATTATATTTTTTTATTTAATTAATTTAATTATATTTTTTTTATTAATTAATTTAATAAATTATAATTAAATAATTTAATATAAGTCATTTTATTCATAATTAACTTATATTGTAAACAAAATTATTGATAAATTATGAAGCAAAAGAAATTAAAATATAAGTAAATTGAAACATAAATCAATTAATTTAAATCAATTAAACCAACATAAATTCATAATAAATGCCTTCAGAATAAATTAACAACCAATAATTTTTGATGCATAAAATAACACAACACATTATATTTAAATTTATTGTAAAAAATAAATTAAACCCTTATCCATGACTGTAACAGCACAAACATACAGAGCTAAGACAGATAGAAACTTAGAGAAGAACTATGCTACTTATATTAGGGAAATAAAAACAAATCTTATGGAAAGAAAGGATGTAGTAGACTCATTAGAGTGTATGGTGTACATAGATACAAAAATATTCACAAGTAGAGCACTTTATAAGGAAATCATAACTCTTGTTAAAGAATGCATAACTGAAGATAATGCTCAGCAAATATTTAATTTATGGGCTGATTGGATTATTCATCAGAGAAAGCTTGAGTTTTTAGATGAGTTTATTTTTGAAACACTTGCTTATAACAATGCCTCTATACTTACACATTGTTATATTTTACTCTTTGAAGCATTTGATGAATATTTTTATAAATTTGTTGATTTATTTGAAGAAATAAAAGAATTATCTTTTATTTCTAATGAATTAAAGAAAAGAATGCAGGAGAATATTTTTAATACAAGAATTAACAGATAAAATAAATTTATGAATATTTTTATTTTGTTTTAATTTTTAATTCATTAATCAATTATTTCTAATGTAAATATAAAATATATGCTTTAAATAAATAAAGTCATAGTTTATTATGAATTCCACTAAAAAATATATTCCTTATAACATTTAAAGCAGAGTTATATGTTACATTATGATTTGGTATATAAAACCTATCAAAGTATTTTTTTACAGGACCCCATTGCATGAATATACTATTCATTCACAATCAAAACCCATAAAAAATGTATATTTTTAGTTTTAAAATTTAAAAAATATCAAAAAAATACATGAAATATTTTCTTATTGATTCTAAAACTTTAGCAAATAAAATACTTTCTTAATTTTTAAAATTTACAATCTAAAATTCTTTGTAAAAATAAAAATAGCCTTTTGAAATTCAGGATATTTGTACATGAATTTTCTTATAAATTTATAATTTTGTTTCCTAAAATATAAAAGAACTTTCTATATTAGATGGA
Source organism: Anncaliia algerae PRA339 (assembly GCA_000385875.2). Taxonomy (NCBI): domain Eukaryota; kingdom Fungi; phylum Microsporidia; family Tubulinosematidae; genus Anncaliia; species Anncaliia algerae. The sequence continues at coordinate 218,605 of KK365132.1, forward strand.
TCTTTTACTAACGTAATTATCAATGTAATATATTTATATCTTAGGATTTTTAAAAATATTTGATACAAATATTATTTTAAAACATTTATATTTAAAATTACTTAATTTTGGAGGAATATATGGAAAGAATTACTGTTTAATAAAATTTTAAATTATTGAATTAGTTTAACAAATTGTTTTTCTCGCTTCATATTTCCTTCTTTTAGTTAATTTATGTTGAATTTTTTGCATTGATATAAGTCAATGAAATAATTATAAATAAATTTAAAATTAAATTTCATCTCAAGAATCTTACAAAAGATTAACAACCTTTCTATGTGAAATGACCATAAAAATCCTTACATATTGGAAAATATAATAAACTTAAAAATATTTATAAATATTTTTGTGGATGGAAATGATAATTTCTAATTTAAAAATGAAATTTTTAATGTTAAAAAATAAGCTTGGGTCTTTACATACATCCTTTCTCATTTCTATATAAAGATGGATTGGAAAATATCATTTCAAATAATTTATACACATTTGATAAATCTTATTTTTTAGGTAAAGCTCTAATATAGCAAAGAAAAGCAAGAATCTCAAATAATTGTTTAAATTGATCCAATAGCCTATGCCATAGAAAATTAAAACAATATCTCTTTTTACAACTAAAGATACATCACAAATAAAATGTTTAACTACATTTGTTGAATTCAAAATAAATTAAGTTATTACAGATAAAAAAATAGTTAACAAAATCAGTGTTATAGTTTTTTAAAGATAAATTAATGATAAAATAAAAAATGACAGACGGATTAAGATTTTATTATTTAACAGATTCTGTAAAAAGCAACAATATAAATAAAAATATTTTGAAAATCCTTGATTATTATGAACGCAGAATTGAAGAAAATAAAAAAATTTAACTAAGCTTTACAATATTTTCAAATAAAATATAATTTTTAAAGGTCTTTGCTACTGGAATATGTGTATTTCATATTTGATAGGAAAAATATATATATTTATAATTCTTATCTTTAATTATTTTTAGCTATTTATACCTTTAAACTTCTTGAAAGAGAAAAACTAAATTAAGTAATCAACTAATGCATATGTTCTTGGAAGAATCTTAATTAAGATTTTCCAACAACCATAAAAACTATATTTTATAAATGTAACTTAATATGTTAATTATTTAGTATTAACAAGAAAAATGTAAAATATTTTTTTATAATTTAAATTAATATTCTTAGTTACGTTATTCAAAAACCTCTTTTCTTTGGTTAATATTATATCAAAACGCATAGTTTCGATTATAATACTCTTATTTTATCAGCTTAAATAATGGAGAATGCAGGAATTGAACCCACGACCTCTCAAATGCGAATCAAGCGCTCTACCAACTGAGCTAATTCCCCACTTAATTTTCAATAAAAAAACTAAGTTTTAAAATAATAATTTTTAGTCATTTAAATTCTCAATTATATTTTTAAATGCTACCTAAGAGAATAATTATCAGCGGAGCTAGTGGTTCAGGTAAATCCACAGTGATCAACTATTTGCTAGAAAAGTATCCCGAAAAATTCAGATTGAGTGTCAGCCATACTACACGTAAGAAAAGAGAAAAGGAAACTGATCACAAGGAATATCACTTTATATCCAAAGAAGAATTCCTTAGGAAAATTGAGAATAATGAGATGTTTGAATACCAAATATTTAATAATGAATATTATGGAACATCCTTTGCAGAACTAAATTCCTGTGATAAAACTACATTGTTTGATTTAGGAAAAGTGGGTGTTGAAATTGCTAGACAGAACTGTATAAGTGGTATTTATATATCTATACTATGCTCACATGATCTTTTGTTAAGTAATTTAATTCATAGAATTGGTAAAGAAAATTTAAATGATAAAACTCTAAATGACATTTATGGAAGATTAGAAGAATATAAAAGGGATGAATCATTTTTTACTGGTGATTTATTTGATTATAAAGTATTTAATATTTCAATTGATCAATTGAGGAAAGATGTTTGTAACATTCTAAATCTAGAATTGAAGTAAACTGAATAAATAATTTATGAGTTTAATTGACAGTATTTTTGCTATTTAATAAACCAAAATTTTATCTCATTTTTAACATTATAAATGCTAAAATTTATTATTTTTTGGGAGAGAGTAAAAAAATTTACTTGATTAATCGAGATAGCAAATAAAATGTATATTTTTTTGCATAAAAAGACAGGATTAAGAGGACTTCCTGCGCAATATTTGTTTTTGAATGCAAAGGTAAAAAGAATACTTCTCAATAACTATAAGTAAATCATATTTTCCCTATAAATAAGCCTAAAAATCATATAATTGATAAATGTACATTTATCCTACTTTAGTTTCTCTATGATCTTCAATTTTTTACAATTATAGCACAACAATCTCTTATGACTAAACAAACATATCTGAAAGTTTTTTTTCTTTTTAAATTTTCTAATTATCAAATTAGAAAATTTGGTTTGATTTTTAATGAAAAATGGTAATGCAATAAAAAATTCATATGAATCATATTATTTATTTATATTTTTTTATGTACTTATTAATAATTTAATTATGAACCTTAAACATTATGTAATAGATATAAGAATATAAAAGTTGTATTTCTTAAGTAGTAAATATTATGTATCTATTTTATAATATTTTATTAGAGAAAGATAATATGTTTTGATTATACTTCTATTTTTTTTAGTTTTTCATTTGTATCTTGAATCAATACAACCTCAAACTTTCTTAATAACAATGTTTAAAGTTTAATTTATTACAATGATTGAATTAAGCGTAATAATTTTATTAATATATTAAGAAATTATATTTTACCTTATATGCCAATTTTACCAATAATAAATCAAGTTTCAAATTTTAGCTATCTTTAATAAAATTAATCTTTTATAGATTTACTATAAATTATTTTAATGTAAAAATACTTTATTATGTATATTATCTCAAATACTGAAAATATTTGAAAAAATGTTACTGATTTATATTTAAACAATGTATTTCAAGAGATTTTAATTGCCTAGAATGTAATTACTAAAAAAATTTGTAAATTAAAAACTATTTATAGGGAAATTTATGTAGAAATACGATTTAAAAGCTAAAAGAATTTAAAAATAATTTTCTATTTTTTAATTTCTTTTTAAAAAATTTAAAATTTCATAGAAAGATTTCTAGAAATTTTAATTAAATATTATTGACATCAGTAATTCTTTAGCATTAAAAACTTTGAATAGGTTAACAAGAATAGCACTTAAAAAGGTAAAGATTCAATTGGTTAATAACAAAGAAATGTTTTATGAACACTATGCCTGGAAGAGCAAGCTTCGTCGTATAAAGTGACGAAACCATGCTAAAATTCAAATGCAAAAATCACAGAAAAGATCCTTTTATATAAGAGTGGCGCAATCTACATGATTGAAGTAGCTAAATAAATATATAAAATCTTTGGTTCTCTTCTTTATAATAAAAATCAGAAATTATTTACCTATAATTTGCTCTCAATTCATGCCTGCCTCTATAATTTTATCAAATGAAAATAAGAAGCAATGATAAACTTTTATAGAAGGATTATGCTTTTTATTTTATGCCATAAATATTAATTTATTGCCAAAAAAATGAAAATAACAAACAATTTGTAGAAGACATTTGTAATCAACTTAAGCATTGGGGTAAAAAATAAAAGATACTAAACGTATGCACAGAAAGAATTTTAGGTAGAGTTGTCTTTAATTTTAATGGCAGGTGCAACTTTTTAATATTTTTATAAAGATAGATAGCTTTTTTTAAGTTTTCTCCATTTTTGCTTCTTTATTTGATGCCCATTGTATTTATTTAATGAAGCAAATTTAAATTAAAAATATGTACTTTTTTATTGCATGAATCTTTACTTCTTGTATGATATTGTCATCTTCTACAAAAAGCTTTAAACAGAAGTGTTTTAAATATATATTTTATATTTTGTAGGCTTTAAATCTTCAAAATACAATTTCCATATTTGTCGACATAGTTTATACTTTTTAGGACCTTTCTTAATCTTGTTTAAATATTCTTGGAATCAAAAATAAATTATTAGTATGTTTTTTAGCGTTTTTAGATATACTTGTGCTAAACTTTATAAAGAATATTTAGCAACAAAAAGAACTGATTTTTATAATGGTATTTCTGTTTTGGGAAACATTTGGATGAATAAAAAAGATCTATCATAAATAAAGTTATAAATAAATAGTAAGAATGAAGATATATAAAAACATCCCCTATCCCACAAAAGAAGGATTATAATATAAAAAATAATAAATAAGAATAATAATGAAAAATATAAAATTTAAAATATCTCATATGTGGCTTCTCGCCATCATCTTATGACAATACATACACTGGAATATGAAAAAGTTATTTATAGACGTTGTCTATAAAAATTAAAAAATTCAACAAAATAAAATACCTTTTAACAAATTTGTTAGAAAATACTAACATTATTATTTCCCCGCCAAAGTGCGCAGAAATAAAAATATAAATACGAAGAATTAAATAAACCATATTTCCTTTAAATATTAATAGAACTAATAAAAATATATATAAGCCCAAAGGTATAGGGAAGGAGCTTAAAGCTCTATATCTCAGAAACTTACAAGACAAAGTGTTCCGGGCATATCACAAAATTAAAGAAAAACAAGAATACGAAAAACTGGAAAAAAATATTAAAGTTTCGGTCTGACTAAGTATTTATTTCTACTTTTAAGCCTTCTTGAATAAAATATGTATTTTATAAATTAAATCAATCTTTAAAAAAATACCAATTAATATATGTAAATTAATTATAAAAAGTCATGTTTTATTATTATTAATAGAATCATAGAAAATTAAATAAACATATCTGAAATGCATACAAAAAGACCCTACAACACCAGAATATGTGTAATATTGTTTATCGGCCTCCTTATACATAATATTTAGTAAATCTTCAAATGTATAGTCTTCAAAACAAAATAGATTATTTTGTAAACATTTGTAGCTATTTTTTAAATCATTAAAGGAAAATCTTTTTGCAAGCGTTTCTTTATATTCGTACAAATTTAAAGGTCTCTCATTTACCTCTTTGTAAGAATAAAAATTAAAGTAATATGTAATAAAAGAAATTGATGAGATAAAATATATATGTTCTCTAAAGGTTTTATATTTAAATTGACACAAATCATCTATTATTTTAGTAAATTTAGAACAGATGGATGCATTTAAAAATCCATTAAGATTCTTATGTCTTTCAATTAAATAATCTTTCAGTTTATTTTGATATTTTATATCACAGATTATATTCTTGAGGAATATTTTATTATCAATACTAATCTCATAATATGCTTCAAAAGCTTTAGTGTTGTAATTAAGTAGTAGATCATAGTATTCATAAGATCGTTTCCTTTTTTTAAATCCAGGACAATTTAATGCTTCATCTTTAACATAAAATTCACCATTTCTAATTTTTTGTTTTCCGTGTTTTAAATCGTTTTCAACTGTTTTAGATGAATCTTGACAAAATATGCCCCGTTCTTCGCAAGGTTTCAATGAATCCTTGACTACTTCAGCATAAGTTCTTGAAATAAGTGGTTTTGTTACCAGTTTTTCTACAGCAGGACTTTCTTCTTTGTCTAAAGGATTTTGATTTCTGAGAACTTCATCTGTATTTTGATGTATTTTTTGACCTAATTCATCGACATTGCCATTTATTAGTTCTGTTTCTTCGTCAGAATCAAATAAATTTCTTGGAAGATAGAAGATGGGATTCTTTTCGTTTTCATGATTACAACTGTTAATAATAAAAACGGGATACATGCAAAATAAATATGCCATAGTCATTTTTTAATGAGGGTAAATTAAAAAATATATTTCTTTTTATGATGCAGAAAAATATTTAAAGAATTATTAACTAGAAAATATATGAATATAGTTTCTAAAGTTCCACTATTATAGTGCTAAAAATTAAAATATAATTATTAATGTATTAAAAGATAAATTAAACCAAAGATGGAATATCTTGTCTTAATTAAAAAATTCATATATATTATTCCAAATGAATTAATATGGAATAATTTTTATTGTAAGATTAATTTTATAAAAAATACGGGTCTAGTAAACAAAACGGTCTACATTAAATTTAAGGCGTTGAAAAACTGCACCCATTGTAATTTTGGCATTAGTGGGATTCGAACCCACCTGAAAGATCGAAATCTGAACGTCATACCACTGAGCCGGAAATACGATTTCTATTTGAAACTAATATTATATTATACCTATTTGTTATAAAACAAAATAATAGTAGAACATGAAAAATGAACATAAAAATTGGTAAAAAATTTTTTCCTATTCTTTCAATAAACTAACAAACATTTTATTAGTTTAATTTAAAAAAAGTTTTTAATGTTGCAATATATTTATGTCCACTGAATATAATGCGAAGAATAGAAATAATGAATGTGCCAACATAAATATATAAACGTATATTAAAAGCAAAATTAATTTCTCCCAATACATTTCTTAAGAAAATTTAGTTTAACTGAAAATAATAATTTAAAATATTCTAAAATCCATTCAAATCATAATTTTTAGCATATATGGCACTTCTTCACTTCTATTCAATTTTAAAAATCGATCCAAAGAAGATATAATTTTGTGAATGGCTGTAAGAGCATGACAAATCAAATTTTAAAGGATGTATCTTGACATTGAAAAAATATAAATACAAGCATAAAGAATATTTTTGCCCCAAATGTTTCATTAGATCTATAAAAATTAGTTTTACAGGATTTTGAATTTTATTCTCTATTTTCATATAATGCATAGAATAATTTTCTTTTTTATTATATGTTCCCCAAATTGCTATAGGATGTTTCTTAATTATTTAACGAAAATATTATAAAATAAAACACTTAAATCCAGAGAGTTAGCAAAGTTTAAAATCTTCATTACATATTATAAATTTGCCCCTTGTATATCTTTTCATTCAAAAATATATTTCATAAAAAGATACTATAAAATTGCTGCATTTCGGGCGGCGGAAGTTTTTTAAAAAAAACTATTTTTTTAATCCATTTTTATTTATTCTTTCTTCCTTTCTGAATAATAATCTTGTGCATTTTAAGGTATTTCTACGTTTAAATTTCATTAGATCTAAATTAAATTATTCCATCTAAATTATATTTAATTAAATTAAATTTTCTTTTTTGAAATTAATTTAGATCTAAAATGCAACAAAAATAGTCTGCCTTCCTTTATATTTATTACATCTATAAAATTTTATTACCATATCAATAAGTTTTATAGATACAAATCAAAAAACTTTATGCTTCAATCTGTTACATATAGAAAACATTTGACATAATAAATATAAGTGCTTTTGATAAATATTTACAAATACTTAAAATGTTAAATATATATTCCTCCTAAAATATGCACAAATGTATCTTGTTATTTCCCCCTAAGAAACCTTGAGTGGGGACGGAAATATCAATCAATCAGATCATAAATAAATTTTTTTTCTGGAATATTTTTGAATTTGTGTGTTTATTTGTTATATTTCAGTAATATTTTGCTTTTAGTTTCCTTTTTGGTTTTATTAAAAATATCAAGTTTTTTTGATTAAAGGATCTTTTCTTTAAAATACGGGGTTTAATTAGCGAATTTTTTCATATCTTTTTTGTATTATTTATGGTACCGGTTTCTAATTTTGTAAAATAATATTTGATTCTTCATTTCGTTTTTTCTTTTTATCATATCTAATATATTTTTGATTTAGATTTCTTCTTTTAATGATTAATTTGTTTTTAATTATCTTACTATATTTGTTTTATAAAAAATACGGGTCTAGTAAACAAAACGGACTACATTAAATTTGGGGCGCTGAAAAACTGCGCCCCGTTGTAATTTTGGCATCAGTGGGATTCGAACCCACCTATGAGGAATGAAATCTGAACATTATACCACTGAGCCAGAAATACAATTTTTATTGTAAACAAATATTATATGATACCTACTTGTTATAAAACAAAATAATAGTAGAATATGAAAAATGAACATAAAAATTGGTAAAAAAATTTTTCCTATTCTTTCAATAAATTAACAAACAT